>JAYXIM010030339.1:0-23737 GCA_037575425.1 Anastrepha fraterculus
ATAAAGCTTTAAAAAAAGATCTCTAACAGCAAGGATAGACTATTGCAAGGAAGTGTGGTAAATCCAAAACTTACAGGCTTATTTATATGTAGTTCCTAGTACCTCTGTATACAGAAGGTTTAGTTACCGAAATTCACGAATGAAGCGAGTTCTAATTAAGGATGTAATTTTTTTTTCGATTTTTGCGAACCCGGTATTTTCAGTATCTCGTCATTACAATCCCGAACTTTTGGGATTTTTCCCGGTATTTAGATATTCATTATTTTGCAACAACTTAACTCGAAAAAATTTTACCAATATTGCTTGAGAAAATTTCCTACCATATATCAAATAATAAATAAATGGATTTTTAATATTATTTTTCATTTGAGGTGAAAATTATTTCACCTGTAACAAAACAAAAGGCTATTAGTAAGTTTAAACGTATTCAATACTACTAAATCGGGAATATTCGGATAAAGTCAATTAAGGAAAATCGACAGAAGCTCGATATAAAGAAACTCAAAACCGAAGGAGGGACGGGACCAAATCTGTTATATATGATTCAAGCAAGAAATTGTTCGGTTGGGGAATAAGTTCTTAGCGCTTTTAGGTATATTTTCTTTTATTTTACAACAATTTGTTTGCTGTTTGGCAATGGGTAAGTATTCACTCGTAGAGCTCTTTCTTCTCTACAAAATTATGTTAACTTTATTTTTGAGTTATTTAATTTTTAGTTTCGAGGCTTAGAAATGGAATACCCAGGAGGATAAAATCAACATTTTCGACACTTTCATCGAGGTCAAAATGTTGCCGAAGCAGCCCAGGACATTTGCGAGGTGTATAGAGACGGTGTTATAGGTGAGTCTATAGTACATAAATGGTTTGCATAGTTCAAAAATAGCGACTTTGACGTCAATGGCACGTCTCGCAGCGGAAGGCCTTCTGATTTCGATGGAGAATGTCTCAAATCACTTTTGAAGGAGAAGAGTCTCCAAACCAGTTGTGAATTTCTCGGAAAAAATTAGCTGCGATCATAAAATGATTCTCACTCACTTTCATTCAATAGGATTTACCGAAAACTGGAAACCTGGGTATCTCACCAGCTCAACGAAAAAATCTTCTGACGGCTCAAAAACTTCGAGCAAGACGCGGTCATAAAGAGCACTTATTGTACCGAACCGTCACGGGAGATGAGAAATAGTGCCTATACATCAATATGAAGCAAAGAAAGGAGTGGGTGGCTCCTGGAGGTACGCCAAAGCCGAGAGTCAAGCCGGATCTTCATCCAAAGAAGACCGTGATATGTGTTTGGTGGGACTGGGAGTGCATGGTGCACTGAGAAATGCTCGAAAAGAATGCCACGGTCAACAAGGAGCTCTACATTGCTACACCTACATTTCTACACCGCGTGAATGAGGCTGTTCACACTCCAAGAGCTCGAATGGGAGGTCCTTCAGCATCCGCCGTATTCTCCGGACCTTGCACCGGCTTTGGCTCAAAAACTTCTTTGACACAGTAGACCATGCGATTTTTGGCGGAACGGCATCAACAAAATGGTCGAGAGGTGGGAAGAAGTTCTAAACAGCAACGGTGAATACATAATTAATTAACTTATTGATATAACTTAACGATCTTATTCCCCAACCCAATATTTAGGCAGAACTTAATTTCATATTACATTAATACTATTATTATTTTATTAATATTATTTTTTTAATATTAATTTTACTCATGATATCATTAATATTATGCTATTTTCATATTATTTGATATTACACAAATATTACTGTTTCAGTCATGTCAAGTGTTGAACATTTAACACTAAAAATTCCTCTGATTTCGGCCACGAATGTGGAAGACTGGCAGTGCGTTTTAGTATTGATGTTTTGCAAATCTCTTGCGGCAAACATTTACTCAGGCAGCTCATTCTTGGTGTGCTTGAAATTAGCGGAAAATTGCTAAATGGAAGAGTTGCCAAGACAGGGGACCCTCAAGGGAGACCAGGGATCTGCTCCTGGAAAGATGGCCTTCCCGTCAACAAGCGCTGGGTTAGTGCACAAGCTATGTAAAGCCCTTCTAGTAAGATCCTTCTAGTCCACGAGTAGATCAGAAGCTCGAGGAACTTGAAAGGTTAAAAGCAGCTCTCGAATTTTTTGGGCATCCCTTACCTGTACATGTGATAATTGCTATTGCTATCGACATTGCTGTGCAGCATTTAGATAATGGATAGCTGCGAGTCATTAGCAACTGCTGCTCAGCTGTTCTACAATAACCAGGATAGAGGTTCGGACAGTCTGATTCTTAATTTTGCTACACTTGCAGATACAGCAGGTTTAGATATCACGCACCTGATGAATTCCGTAAGCAGTATCCGTAAGGAGCAGTAGTATTCATCGATCTATCTTTTCGTAGTTCTCAATCAAACCCCCTCTTTTTGCTACGTTTTATCCTCGCAATGATATCTCAAATAATGAACTATCATGTTTTCATACGAGTGCGATCTCGCATAAGCGGACGTAGCTTAAGCTCTATTAGCTTACATTATGTACTAGTTGTAAACCAGTCTGATTTTCTGCTGGGTTTACACTAACAATGAACGAAAAGCATAAAGGGTTTAACCTCGCTTCTGAAAAATTCCAAAATTCTTTGCGCAAATGTGTGCTTGGGAAAGAAAATCTCCCCTTTACTGATAATTCATGGACATAAGTCAGCAGATAGTTGGTCAATGGCAGGAATTTTGAATATTTTGTAACTAAGCGGCGTACATATATAAACATACATATGTATGTGTGCAAATTTGTGCATACGTATATGCGTGCGGTCGGATAGAATTCATCGCAAGTTCACCTGGTGTACAAATTTCGGTGGAGATGAAACGTTGAGCGGTGGTACAGTTTTTTTCTGTTAATATTTTGTCTGCGTAAAATTTTTTTCTGCCTAAGTAGCATTTTTTCCCAGTGCGGTTCCATTCATAGCAAAATTTGTTTTTTTTCTTTTTTTTTTGTTGGAATTACATGCGGATATACGTTGGACAAAGTGTAGGGCATAATAAATTTTAACAGACAAGAAAATTTGTCTCTGGAGAAAAATATTTCTTTCGTTTAGGTTTTTAAATGCATTTTAATGACATGAACGTGACGGGAAGACACACGAAAACATATGCACATGCATTTATATACATACGTATGTACATATACAGGTATAATAAAAAATAGCCCTAAGAGCCAACGCTGTTGCATCAGCAAGTGCTGACTTGCCAGTGTGGAGTTAGTTTGCCTAAGGGGCCTCTTAATGTATTTTATAGCGATAGCCAAATGTTTCTTTAAAAGTAAAATATTTAAAAATTACAGATGTTAAGACAAGATTCCGCTATTAGCTGAACAAAAAGATTATGATATAATGATAATTACATACAAAAATAAATAAGATATAAAAGAAAATAAACAACGCCACTTTTACCTATGAATAACTATGCACACATGCATACGGGTATTTGTATGTGTATGCATTTCGTTTTATATTTCAAATTTAATGCATGTAACGCACTAAGCCTACGGCTTTGTCTGCTTAAAGTCTACTCAGCTCGCTAATCAATATGCACCGTGTGCTCTGAGCGTACGTCCGTCCTCATTATCATATCCCGTTAAATTATATTATACTTAATTATGTATAGTGGAGAATATTTCCCCAAAAAAATACAAAAAAAACAATAACTGTGTATCTACCAACAACCTTAACCCTTTTAATCATCGAAAAAATTGACCTGTTTGCTTTGAGTGCCCAGTGCACTGGCAGCCTTCCATTTATTTGCAGTGCACGTTTCCCTCCGCTCTGTACATTTTTAACAAAAAAATAAACAGAAAAAAAGCAGTCATATAGGCGCTTGTGTTTCAAAAAACGGGTTTCAAATAAGCACATACACACACATACTCGTACAAATGGAACTACAGTGGCAAGTAAGTATAAGAACAGATACACTCACACCTAGCTCTTAATTAGTAAGAATATACCCAACAAACACTAGGCCAATTCGATTCAGCAAGCGTTAGCCAGTGGCGAATAGATGAAACAACTGGTATAAATAAAGATACGTTGGTAGTGCTGCAAAGGAGTTGCCAAAAATTGTATTTGCTCGTTAATTGTGATTCTAGTGCTCTGTCGAAACCCTTTGTGTACTGGTTCTTCTTGATGTTGTTGTTGACTGTGAACCAAAAACTAAAAAATTACAAGCAACGGAGTTGCCGGGTGTGAAGACGGAGGTTAACACTGTGGCTAACACCAAGCAACAAAGTTTGTTCTATATGAACGCGATCTAATATGACTTGCCTAATATCAGAAAAGAGATTTGGCAGAGTTGGAAATAGTAAATTATACCAGTTTTATGACCTATATACATATATACTCGCTAGCGGCAAACCTCACTAGAGTTATCGAGTTGTTGCTAACACATGCAAATTTTTCGTCAAGTAAGCAGAGTCTAGAGATAGCGAGCAGAGAAGTGGCGAATCGAACGCACCTACTATAAAAATATTTTTATAATACTCGTAGCTAAGATATTTGTTTAGGTATTTTCTTCCACATACAAAAATTCCGAGCATTCTTTTACCCCGCCAGGAAAAAAATTGGGAAAAATTAATACGATTTTTGAGCCACTTAAAACTTGCACACAACAGAATTCAATGGAGTATACAACTTCGTACTCGACATTTTTCTAAAAATTCGAACTAAACCGTGTGCAGTTTTGATGAAACTTTGATGATGGTTTTTTTATCAGTTTGAAGCATGGATTTATTGAAGGAGAACGATTTTTCACTGGTTCGCTATAACTATTTGAAAATAAGTCAACCAGTTATTGGAATCCTATTATGAAGAGATTACTGAGCAGCCTCAGTTATTAAAAAATAAAAATAAAAAAAATCTGAAGAGGATGGGTATGGCAAAGAAATTGTTTCCCAAGAATTAAAAACAAGTATATTTTTCTAAAAAAATTTTTTACACAAAAATATAATAAATGTTGCTTTCCAATCATCAAAAAACATTCGGCGAAGAACAAATTTCATATATTTGTTTTTTTTTTTTTCAATTCCCTCTACCCGATCAGAATGTACGGACATCACTGCATCCCAAAACTGCTTGCATAAATAATAATAAGAATATGAGAAATATTTTAACTCGTATTAACCCAAACGCAAATGCTTGCTGGGACTACCGATTTTTCATTTTCACCATTGAAATTTGTATTTCACATTGAATTACACCAACAATGGCATGCATTTTATTATTCGTGCATTGTTTTCTTTTGTTCATTCAGTTGTATTATAGCTATACCTATGTACATACATAGGCATAAAATATTTATTCACATGTATAGTAAGTGACAGGCGCATGCGTCCGGCGGCAGAGCTTTAACCACAACAATGTCGTAAATTTCCGGTTATTTTGTGTTTTATTAGTAGTTGGATTAACATTTGCTTTTAGATGTTTTGAAGAACTTTTTTTATATATTTTTTTCTAAACTACGTTTTTGTCTTTCTTGTGATTGCCACATCTAAAGCGACAAGTGCACCTGCATGACTCATCGTCTCAGGTGAATATTGTTATGTCCGGGAAATAGTTGATATTTAGTGATCGATAATTACTCCAAAGGAAACGGGAAGTGCGGTAGGAATAAGGTAAAGTGAATTTTTGATTTTTTGTAGAAAGTAATGAAATCATGGTAGGAAGCCCAAAACCATAGCGATGAGTGCTCAAAGAGTTTCTCATTACTTAATTTTGGCTGCTCAGGAATAATAGGAAATAAATAAAACATAATGCGCTGCGTGAAGTTTTTAAATGTAACGTTTAATTTATAAATGGAAGAATAGAATTATAGCCGTGGATTTACACATGTTTTTGAGTTATGGAATGAGTCAAGCTCAAAATGGTTAAACAAACTTTAATTTAAAAACATGTTCTGTTATAGGAGTAGAGTATATAGAGCAGGATAGTTCAGCTAAAGATGGTTTTAGAATTTTACCTTTACTATTTAATACTATTTGTGAGAAGCAAGAATCGTTCAAGTAAGAATACTAATTCACTAAAGGGAAGCCATTATCTTAGGCTACTGCCGCAAAAATTGAATAGAAAGTTCCTTTACATCTGATTTCAAAGCAAAAGCTTTAAAAACCGAAAATTTTGATAAGTGCTTCTTCCTGCGTATGGACGGAATACGAATGCGCTCTCTGGCACTCGAACAGAGTATAACAGATTGGCACATACGCTCAACCCAACCTAACTCCATCTTAGGTTTACAAAGGTAACTGGACTTGGATGAGGTATTGTGATGAGTAGATGGCACAAAAGACGTTTAGGTCGAAGGGCACACCTCTTTTTAGTTGTATTTTGTTCTAAACGGTTCTTCACAATAAAAGCATGCGGCTGTCCTTAAAAGATACTCAAACCTTAAGGCGACAAATAAGATGCAATTCCGTCAACCACTGAACATGGCAGAATATCGGCGCGGATCTTGAACGATATGCATTGTACATCGGTGGACCATCAGACACCTGCACCAACTTTATACTTCAGAATGCTGAAGTGGGAGACCTGTGATTGCAAACAAGGCAAACCAAGGCATTCCAATTACTTTCTCTGAAATCAAGTCCGATATTCTAAACAAATGATCATATCATATGATCACAAGTCCCGTCAAACGAATCTGCCCATCGCTTCTTTCACTTAAGCGCGGTTCTAGAACTTAGATGACATGTACGCCGATAACTGATGGATTAACTGAGACTGGGAGAGTTTAGTAAACTCATACAACAACAACAACATTATATGAATAAAAGGTTCATAAGCGAATACAAAAAAAGTGATAGACCAATAACAATGTGCTTGGATTACCAATACACCAGGATCGTTTACAGTCATCTTCATTGTAAATAGTTACTCATCATCCTTGCAGCACGAACAATATTATGAAAGAAGCTGTACAGTAGGTTCTGTTTTATGCGGCTTTTTTATGCGGTTTTGAAATAGTGCGGTTTTTTTTTAAATTACAAAATGCATGTCGACCTATCGGGAATTGTACATATAAACAAGATTCTAAACCAGCTAAGCAAAAACTCATCACAGATTACATCAGAAATGCTAACCCTACAAGTATGGAAGATATATAAAGATATAATTTTCAAAGATACAATATTTTGTTTATGCGATTTTATTTAATTATTTCAGATTCATGCGGTCTATGGAACGTATCTATAGTAATAATATGGGACTAGTGCCCTTTTTATGCGATTATTTCAGATTTATGCGGTTTTAGCATTTGAAACGTATCTATAGTTTTACTATAGAACTAGTAGCTTTTTTATGCTGTTTTTTTTATGCTATTTCTTGCGGAACGTATCTACTGCATAAAAACAGAACCTACTGTACTTCATAGAATGTGTTATGCACACCAAAACATTTTGCAAGTAGTATATCGTAACTATTTGTATAAAAAAGTATGAAAAATTAAATTAGAAATGAAATTAGGGAGAAGTAAAGAAGTTTGTGTGTCCAACTTAACAGCTAAGATATCTCCTCCAAACCGATGGTATTTGAAGTCCTGGCCTTAGGTTTCTGGAAATCTCTCATTCTTATATGAGCATAACAAATTTTAAAACCAATAAAACCGTTATTCCGAAATGCCACAAATCCGGATTTATTTCATTCAGGTCCCGAACGTCTGGGCGTAGGTGTCTGAAAACACAAATTTTGTTAACTTTAAAATAAATGTCAACAGTATCCCAAAGGTCTCAAAAATTGTTTTATTAAAAACTCTGCAATCCTGGGATTTACAAGGTACTGCTATTGTCTAACAAAAACCAATTTTTTTTTTTCCATTTTTCTTTATTTATTGAATCTTTCTTGAATAAGAAACTAACAATAAGTTTACAAATCTTATATACTAGAGTAATATGTTTCCTTGCCAGTGCTAAGAAACGAATTATTTGCTCAAATGAATATATATTTACATATATGATTAAATCGGTTGTGAATCTCCAATTCTTCATAGTTGGGAGCTGGAAAGGACGGGTTTCCAGTCTCCGATTCTTCGTAGCTGGTAGCCGGAAAGGCCTAGTTTCCAGTCTTCCTTAAAGCTTCCGTTGTCTCTCATGTCGATTGTGAAAATATTGTTGTTTTTTTTTCGAATGTGATAGATGTGGTTGGAGGAAGTTGTGGACGGACTCTCGTGTGAGATGAGATAATTAGGACTTGAAGATGTCTCTTTTTTTCAATCGTGTGTGACCTTCATCTAAAAGTAGATTTTGCGCTAGTTTATTGGGATGGTCTTCTAGCTTTTGTAGGTATTTTTTGCTCAACCGTACTATTTCATCGGCTACACGAGGTAGGCAAATATCTCTGTGAATGTTATCGTTCTTTATATACCATGGAGCTCCCGTGATTATCCGCAAGGCTTTAGATTGCACTCTCTGAAGTTTTTCGATATTTGAGGGCGTAGCCGTTCCCCACATTTCTATACCATATGTCCATATTGGTTTTAGCATGGCTTTATATAGTAGCACTTTGTACTCTAGAGGTAATGCTGATGACGAATTAAGCATCCAATATAGGCTTTTTATTTTATGCTTGATAACGACACTTTCTTTTCAATATGATTCCGCCATGTGAGTATTCTATCTAAGTGAATTCCAAGATATTTTATTTCGTTTTGCTGTGGTATATTCTGACCATTTATTGTAACTGCAGGGCAAGTTTCTTTTCTTAGAGTAAAATTAATATGCACGCGTTTGGTTTCATTAACCTTTATTCTTTTCCAGTTTTTAAGCCATACTTCTGCTTCAAGTATATGCCTTTGTAATATAGACGTTGCTACTTTTGGGTCTGTGTGAGTGCAAAGTATTGCAGTATCATCGGCAAATGTTGATGTCATTGTTTGGCTCGTCGTTGGCATATCAGATGCGCATAATACATATAAAATAGGGCCTAGAACGCTGCCTTGTGGAACTCCAGCGTCTATTCTACAATGCCGAGAGAAAAAATCTTTTTGCTTTACAACAAATTCTCTATTAGTGATATAGTTTTGCAGCAAGAGGTGTACATTCGTAGGCAGTAAACTAGTAATTTTGTGAATTAGGCCGCGGTGCCATACCTTATCGAATGCTTGTGCTATGTCTAAGAACAGTGCAATGCAGTACTGTTTTTTCTCAAAGGACTTTCGTATAAATGACACAATGCGATGAACTTGGTCAGTTGTATTATGTTTTGCTCTAAATCCAAATTGGTGTTGAGGAATAATATTGTTATCTTGAATAAAGGGCATTATTTTCTGCAAGAGCAACTTTTCAAATAGCTTTGAAAGTATGGGCAATAGACTAATTGGCCGATATGAGGATGCTTGGCTTAAGTCTTTCCCAGGTTTACCAATCATAGTGATTTGAGATAATTTCCAAGCTTTTGGGTAGTAGGCACCAAATAAATCCAAGTTTCAAACTTACATTCAAAGTTAGAAAAATTCTTTAAAATTTTCATCGCAATTCCACGGTTTTATTGGAATTTTAAAAAAGTTTTTGGGTTTGCAGTTTTATAGCTTTTTAGTACAAGAAAGTGCAAATTTGAAGTTACTACAAAATCCCGTTGGCTTTTTATAATTTTTTTCTGTAAAACACATTTTTTAGCTAAACTTTTATAAAACAAAAATAATGAATATACAAAAAAAAATTTAAATAGTCAAAACTGGTCAAAAAATGTTGAGGTGCTATATATATTGGAGGCTCACCAAAAAGTTGCGGTTCTCCAAGGGAACCATAAAATCTTTTATAAAAATGTATGTGAGTAGAACCGTTTCGAATATATCTCCAAAGATCGATTTTTATAGAAAGTAAGTTTCTAAAAACATTATCTCCAAAATGTCACCCGACATGATGGAAGAGTTTAAGACTAGAAATGTGTAAAAATGTCGTCAACAAAAAACTAATCACTCAAATTTCAATCTGGATATTTTTTTGCTAAATAAAAAAATGTTTTTTTTGTGATAGAAATCTTTATTTTCCTCTTTACGCTTTTTCATCTTTAAGCTCCATTGCTTGCCTGTTTGTATAATGCAGCTGTGGCTGCATTGGCAATAAGCATAAATCTTGCGATAGGGTGATTAATTTTGCGCCACACTGTACATTTCTCCAAAACTGTTTTTTTCAAAATCTCGAAGCATTTAAAAACTTATACATTTTTTATATATTTTTTCGTGTTCTTATCTTTTTTGTATGATTTGCCAACAAACTACTTTTTGGCGTTACAGCCATGGCAGATACGACTTCTTTTTATTTCGTTACCATTTCAATTTTAATTATAATGTTTGATTATAGTAATCATTAAAATAAATAATAATATTGTGATAATACCAGTTTTTGAAAAATGGCAGAAGTTATAAAGTTTTTTTTTATTTGTTTAATTTATTTGTATTTTATAGCTAAACCAATTTTTAGAAACATTTACGACAATGCCCAAAATAATAGGATCAGTTGACAGGGAGCCGCTCAGCTGATTTCTCTGCTTTTATTTCTCTTTGGAAACAAATAAACCACTTTAGTTCACCACTACATATATCTATGTATGTATGTATGTGTGTGTTTCCCCTTAGAATACACCATAAGTATACGATTTACTCATTACGCGCAAGCGGAAGTTCACTCAAAAACAAAAAACTTTTCAGAATATGTAATGTGCTTTTGTATATGTAACAACGCTCGATGCACTATGGCAACAAGTGAAAACCAAATGGTATCAAATTACACTAGACGCTTGTGAAGACTTAACCAATACGTATGCCAGCCAGAATAAATGCACTCCGAAAAGCAAGAGGTAGTGCTACAGGATATATTGGGTTTAAGAAAAAAACCAAAATAATAATAAACATAATAATTTATTTTCGGTTTTGCAAAACTGTGACTTATTACGATAAATAGAGTTCGTTCATTATTTTTGATTCCACATACAAATAGGGATTAGTCTTTGAGCAAGCTTTTCTGCGCTGGATAAAAATCTCACTGCACAACATTCTCACTCCTCAATTCATTCATCGGAACTCTTATTTAAGTGTGAATTTATACATGAAAATGGCTATGCTTGATCAAATTTTTACTCTGTGACGAAACGGTTAACGTGCTGATAAATTTTTATTTTATTTTTTTTCAACTTTAACTTTGAGTTACAAGCATAAGAAAGAAGAACAATTGCACCTACTTCTCCATATTTGATACCGGTTAAACATTTCATATCCAAAAACTCTATGGCGGGAAATTATTTAACACCTCTTGGCATTTAGCTATCTACAATGTACAGTAAACCAACAACAAAAACGTATAACACAAAAGCCGACGACCTGAACGCCATACAAACACCTATATACATACATACATACATACCTCTTACCAACTCATTGAAAAGCCCTTCACAGCCTCAGCAACACTTTATAACTGGAATTGAAAAACTATCAACTACTTACGCCACTAAACCAAAAACAAAAACCTCAGAAACAAGAACATAATACACGCAGCTATAGTTAATGATGTTTCTTAGCCGTGGAAGTTATCTCTCACGCGCATCACAAAACGGAGATATGAAAGAAAATGAAACACCAAACTGACGATGATAATAATAATAACAAATTGTGCAAGAAAGGTAACAACAAAAGCAAACAAAAAGCATACGGAAAGTTTATATGTATCTATGTATGTATGTATGTACATAATATAATAAAGCAGTTGATTTTATCATTATTGGTTGCACCGCCTCATCGGTCCAACGAACAGGCAGCGCAGACTACACAAAGCGTTTTCTCTTTTTATTTCTTACTGCCAAGCGTTGCACCTTGATTAAATTCCAGGAAATAAATATGTTATTGTATACAGTTGCGCTGTTGACTAACAGATATGTACGAGTATGTGTATGTCGGCTTGCATGGGTACAGAAACAAAGATACCTTTATATACGGATATATAACGCGTGTTTGTTGGAAGACGGTCATATTTCATTAATCCTAAATATTGAGAAATCTGGTTTTAAAGTTTTAAATTGACTATTGTTTGCTTATTTAGTAAAACAAAAATCATCTGGATACGGGATAAGGATTTTTGCAGTTTTACAGGAATTTTTGATACTCATTCGAAAAAATATTATATATATATTCTTGGACTATGTCTGTTTTTAAGCAAAAAAGGGGGATACAGTACTCATATACCTAAAATGAGAAGCAAGCGGCGGCAGTTCCGGCGGAAAGTTTTTAAAAAATAAGAAAAGAAATTGTTTTACACAATTTTAAAGAAAACAAAAATTAAAAAAAAATGTTTACAGGAACAATTTTCAAAAAAAAAAAAAAATTTCCAAAAAACCTTTTCCAAAAACAACTTTAATTTTGTATTAAAAAAATAATAAAAGAAAATTTTTTTACACAATTTTAAAGAAAACCGAAAAACAAAAATCACGAAAAATTTTGCAAAAACAATTTTCCAAAAAAAAAAATTTTATTTTATATTAAAAAAAAACCTGTACATTAAATGTTTGTTTAATATCAATAAATTGTTTTTTAATATCAAATTAAAATTTCACAAAAATTAATTTTTTGTTTTTTTATTAAAAAAAATTTTTGAATTAAATTTTCAAAAAAAATAAATTCTTAAAAATATTTTACTTCAAAAAACTCTATACCAAAATTTTCAGCATCGCATAAATCTCAAAATTATAAAATTTGTTTCAAAATTTTTTCAGTTTACTTCTTATTATACTCCGACTATTATATTCTTCTTATAAATTTTTAGAAAAAATTACTACAATTTCCAAAATAGTTCTTTAATTTTTTTCTTTCTATTTCTACACTTACTCATATTTTATTGTACGAGCTTTCGAAAAAGTACTTGACTTATGTGGAAGAAGGGAGGTAAGGTCATAATGTGGGATGTTAATTTAAATAAATATGAAATTATTTTTTCCTTTCGACATATTTTTTTCTTAGTGTACTACTCTCACCCAACTTTTCATACAATTTTCTCGGGCCCTCACACAATGTTTTATCTGTGCCTTACAGTTCATTGTGCACCCTTTCCTGCGCATGGAAACGTATGTTAGTAAGCAGTTAGCGAATCTGCTTTCAAAATAAGCATTTAATCTCCATTCTAGAACGGCATCTCGAACTGGAAAGACCCTCTATAAAAGAATGATAGATGTGATATGAAAAATATTTGGTTTTCTTAGATTCCATTAGAAGCCTTGATGATATACACTTGTGCTCACATAATTTTTCATGATAAATTTTTCACGCTAATTATTTATAAATCGAAGTTCCAAGATTTGTTCAAAATTCATAAAATTTTAATAAGATCCAAAAAATTATCATGGAAATGTTCAACTTTAATCAGAATTTATATAAGTATTTTATATAGAAAAAAAGGCCGATATCTTTTTCAGCAAAATTGCATAAATTAGCGCGGTTTTTAAGCAGCTTTAAACTTACACTTTGCAACTCAGCTATAAAACTACATACCCCGAAACTGTCTGGAAATTCAGATAAAAAAATTAAAAATTTTCATGATAAATTTTTGAAATTTGTGAATTTTTTGCACAGTTTGAACCTTTAATTTATAAGGATTTTGTTATAAAATTAAAAGTATTTAAAAAAAAAATTAAATAAAAAAATTTAACATAAAAAATATTGCGAATATTATAAAAAGATAAGTGACGCAAGTGTATAAATATCATATGTTTTTTTTAACCATATCTTTTGGCCATAGCTGTTTATACAGACATTTTCACTTGACTTACATTAATACCTTTCATACCTAAAGCACATAACCCTGGCGTAATTTTGAAATTTGCGATGAATGAAAGTTCATTCATTTTACCCGATTGGTCATTTGGCTCGACTATCAGTCTCAAGCGTTTTCCACAAAAATGTCTGTGTTGACCAGTCGTTGAGTTATACATATGTAACCTTGTTCGTAATTCTCCAGAATTTTTCCAATTGCTATTTTTTCTATCTTTGTTACATTTTGCTGCCCCACTTGATGGCTTTTTTATGTGCCACTACAAATCGAAATCCAGTTAATCGAAAGAAAAAATAATAAAGCCTGAAAAACTACTTTGAAAAGGAACTGAAAGCAATATAAAACGAATTAATGCATGGCGATGTTGCATCAATCATTTGCAGACATATGCATGCACATATAATTATAGTTAGCTATACCCAGCAGTAAATCGTACTGAGACTAGAAGGCACTATCTCATGTAAGGAATGAAGCGGTTCTTTAGCAATACCGAATGTTTATTTGGCAGCATTCGGTGTTCATTTGAGAGTAATTCTGAGTCGGTGTTAACGAAATATTCACTAACATAAAATAAGAAAACTAAGTAAAACGCGATTCCATGTGAACCGATCCAAGTATTTTGGACATTGTCGCCAATATTTCTAAAATACAGGTTTATTTCTAAGTTTGAGTTTAATAAAAAGTTAATTGAACATATTTTGAGATTCAATGCTAAAAATTTTGCAATAAAGTATTTAAAAAGAAATATCTTATTTAATTTAAAAACTTTAATCGCATTTAAAAACTAGTTTTTGTTTTTTAGGAAAATGCAATTTTGTTATAAGAAAATGCAAGTTTAAAGTGCCTGAATACTGTCCTTAATTTTTGGTGATTTTTTAACCATCAATCTTCTGCATTATATCAACAGTTCTGGGTGGCTGTACATATCGTCTTGCTCGAGGTCTCATAATGGTATCAAAGCGGCGCTTTAGTGCTGCTGGGGGAGTGCCAGAGTGATGCTTCAACCATTTCACCAACCTTGACCTACCTAACCGAACAGTGCTGCGTATTTTCTCACTTTATTATATTAAAACTGTTTATGCGCTATAAAACTGCGTACTCCAAATTTATCTAAAAATTCGGACAAAAAAATTGTGATTAAAAATTTTCGAATAATTCTACCTTTTGCACAAAGTTTGAAACTTGCATTGGTATAGTATTTACTATACAATATAATGAACTATATTTTTATTAAAAAAAAAAACTTTAAATTCAAAAATAAATAAAATCATAGTCAAAGCTTATCAAAATATTGATATATTTATTTCCCGGGCTATTCGTTAAACCCAAAAGCTGTACAAAATCTCATATTACTACTTGGAGTTAAACTACCCGAGCTAGGTTGTTTCACTTTCTTTAACTTTTTTTACTTTTTCTGAAATTAATACTCCGTATAGTCTTTTGCAAAAGGAAACATGTTTGGAAACAAATACTTGTCACTGGGAACCAATTCCGAAGAATACAGAGAATGGTGAACCCTTTCGGATGGGAAATTTTCATTTTGGGAGTCAATTTATCTAGGAAATTGCCGCTACATTGTATGGGGTGAAGAAGCGAGACACCCATTGTGCGGTTAACTTTTTCATAACCAAATGATTACGCTAGATACAAGTATAATTTCACTTTTCGAACTTGCAAAAAAATCTGTTTGTTTGAATTTCCATATATTTTCTTAATGTGTACTGAGATAAGAAGAAGTACTGAGATCTTCGGTACTGGTACGACAACGTTTGGGATCCGCAACCCAGCATTTGACACAAAAAACAAGTTTAATAGTAAAAATCGTTACCTTTCCATTTAACGCAATTAAAATTGTTCAGCTACTTATATTTCGCATATTTGCTAATAAATGAAATTAAATGACATTTTTATGTGGAAGCAAACACCCAAAACATTCAGCAAAAACAGACCAAATCAATCAAAAATTTCCATAAAAATTCGATGGGCTATAAAACTGCACTAGAAATTTTGGTTAAGAATTGTAAAATTTATGTGAAAATTTGTTGAATTTTTTCTTTAATTCGCGCGAAGTTGGAAACTAAGATTTATATGGCTTTTGTAGTAGAATGAACTATATTTTCATAAAAAAGTATTAAAATAAAATATGAAATATGAAACGATTTTACAAAACCGAGAATGAAAGATGTAAAGCAGTAGTAACAGCTGATGAGCAAAGTGTGACCATAATAACTTCAACAATATAAATAAATTGCCAAAACTTTTTAGTAAGTCCTAGTGCCATAGTTATTTAACGTCATGTAAATGATCTTTTAACAGGGACGCTTAGATGTCAGTGGTGAATTATTCGTACACGGTGCCATTTTTTTATATCATCTTTGACATTTTTCCAATAGACAGATGTAAAATATTGCACGATAGAACAAGGTACTAAAATTATTGAATTATCGACAAAAATGGCCGATCTTTAAGAACAACATAAAGCAAAATTCGTGATTTTTTGGTGGAAATCAAAGGAAAAAATTTCAAAAAACAGGTTCTATTAAGGATTGAAAAAGAACTGGCAGACCAAAAACTGGACGTTCTGTTGAGAATATTGCTGCTGTAGCACAAAGAGCTGCTGAGCAACATTCAACATCGATAGCTCGACGTTCTCTACAATTAGCCATTCATGAATTGAGTATTTTGGCGGATTTTACCTATAATTGTTAATAGCCGTATTTTGAATAAAAATAGTGAAACCTGAAAGAAACTCAAATTTGTACAAGTTTTATTTTAAATGAACATCTAAGCTTGTTTTTTACAAGATCCTTTATAATTCGAATATTTACTAATAAATGAAACACCCTTAAATTTGGAATGATGGATTTTATGAATAGCTCTTAAATAGGGTATATGAAATTTCATTTTAGTGCTCATATTTCTATTCGAGGCACTATAATTTCACTATGGAATGTTCAAAATTAGGGCAAACCTTTTAATAGTTGGTCTTACTTAAATAGGGCTCTCTTAAATGAATGGCATTCCACCTTTTGTCAGATTGGTTCCAGTTTTCGAGATAATGGTATTTTTAAATTTCTAAAATCTACTGCTGCATGTATCTCATGTTAAAGTGATTCATTATCTATACTTTTCCAAAGTAACTGAGGTTTCTAGCAGTATAGCTTTAAAACTAAAGGCGTATTTAAAAATTAGTTCAGTTTAAACAAATTTACTAAAATGTTTAAAAAGAGCACAAAGCAATTGTACTTAATTTGAATGTACTACAAAATATTTTCTAAGCCCTATATCGTATCGTCGAATATAAATAAATAAAAAATATAAATATATAAAAAATTTAAAAATAAAGAGTATAAAATAAATATAAAATAAATATAAAATAAATATAAAAAATAAAAATAAATACAAATATACACTTTCCAAAAACTATTGGAGAATCTCAGTAACCTAGTATCTGGATAGTTATAGTTCACTTTTGAAAGACCCTTTACTTTAAGATCTTCGCCAAAATATTTCGGAAAAATATTAAATATTAAATTGGCTGCAATCAATACCACTCCAAAACCGAAAAAAGAGAAATGCTTTACAATAAATCAGAAATTTTTTCTTCGACAGCCTCGATTTCATACTGGAACGAAATAAAATTATACATATGTATGTACATAAATATGCATTGAGATTTAAACGATTTCACATTTCAAAATGTATTATGGAAAGTTATTTCCCATCTCAGCTTCACTGAGAAATATTTTCAAACTGGAGACACTGTGGCAAAACGAGACCGCAATTGAATTTATAAAACCCCAATTATGTAAGACCAACTATCAAAAACTTTGTAAAAGAAGTAGAAAAGTCGAACCCAATGCTTTTAAATTAAAACTTTAATTATAATTGCCTTCAATTTGCAACCTTTTAAGCACCTTCTCGTCTCGGATTTTACGTTAATCCACCATTTTTTACTCGCCCAGTGAGTAAACCATTCTACCTCTTTACACCAGTTTAAATAAATGAATAAAATGTGTAGTACAGCGCTAGTCCTTTTATATAACCGTTCCAATATTTCCTGCAAGGTTTTTACACATGCATGAATGCATGAGATTCCAGTTCGCTTCTCGCACTCTATAACATTCACATGCATTTGTATGTAATTAAGAGTGCTGTAGTGCACTAAATTAAAGAACCGAATTTATCCACATGTAGCTAATTTTCCCATACTCAAATCGTTGCATGTAACAGCAGACTAATTAATGCAGTTCGTTGGTGGTAATTTTTGGTTACAAGTTGTATTGTGTTTTCCCCCATTTCAAAAAAACACAATCAATCAATGCTAATGCAAGTAACCATAGATTGACTAGAGTTAATAGAATTATTAATTGCCATTACTGTATATGGAGTACATATTTTCTTCAACAGTGTGCATATTCTGCATTGTGGTAGATACAGCACTTAATATAATATATTTTCCACCGCCATATTTGAATAGCCTTGTTGGCTGTCCATTAACGCTCGCGTCAAGTCAGCCGCAGTTCAGTTTGCTGTCAATATACATACATATATATAATAAGTATGATACAATCCACACTGTTACAGTGATTTGCGTAAAACTATTCGTAATAAAAAGGGAAGATTTATAATGAGACAGCTCTTGATTTTCACACCACGATCGTGTGAGGCCTCACACTGTTCGATTGTTTGTGACCATGGAATAAAGAAATAAAAACTCGGCGTCTATACTTCCACAATAATCGTTTCAGACTAACTTATCTCCACGTGTATGTATTCAAAAAATTAAAAATATCATTCCAGGCACATTTCCGGTGCATAGACGAGACTCAGTGTAAATAGCTACGTGAACTGAAGGCCGTTTCAAAAATCGAGCTTAACAGGAGTTTTGAGAATTAGTTTTTCTTTTTTGTTTTGAATTTGTTTTATTTTTTTTTTGTTTTGGGCAAAGATTGTACACGTAATTCATTATGACCGTAGATTTCCTTTTATATATAAAGCCGCAAAATTTTTAGAAATAGTTTTTGTTTAATTCATGAGGAACCACAATATCCATTATATCAAAAAGTGGAGATCTCATTAGAGACTTTGAATCCCACTGGCTTCCTTAGGTACCGTGGACTGAGCCCAGCTTACAATTGGTCTGGGAAGTTTCATATTTTATGAAGCGGGCCTTTAACACTGTAGAGAGCTGTCTCGTTAGAGATAAAGTTTGCCTAGCAAGTACAGCACTCAGGCACAATTAAGTCCATTGTAGTGCACTCGAGGTCCCTTTTTAATTTTCTTTAAATCTACTCGACCTACGAAGAAATCGGGGTAGATCTTATGGTACCAAGGAGCCAAGGTGGTCGCTTCTTAACAAATCGGTGCGAAAGACCTCACAGAAAGTGATCCACCATCTCATCCTCCACCCCACATGCTGGGCAGAGTGCACTGCCTAAAATGTCCACCTTTTCTATATGCTTTGCACACAGAAAGTGAAGCGTCATCACTCGAACCAGCTACCTGCAGTCCCTTCTGCTTATTGACAAAAGGAACTGCTACAGTCGATCGGACATGACAGTTAACATCACTTTTGTCCGTCTGCAGCCTCTCTCAGCCTGCCAAGCTCGCTTGTGGGAAAGAGTAACCTCTTTGCCATTCGTGGCTTTGATGGTTGCATAAGGGAGTGGCAGAACGAGCTCCGGGCCAAGGAAGCTGGCCTCAGAGCCCATTCTAGCTAAAGAGTCAGAGATCTCGTTACCCGCGATACCCACGTGTCCCGGGACCCATGTTAGCACCCAGATAGTATGTCTGCCGACATAGTTTAATCTGGATTTACAGTACTCAATTACCCTTGAAGTGGTTGAAGGGCTGTCTAGGGTAAAGACCGCAGCTTTGCTGTCGCTGCAGACACATACAGAGTTCGTCTACGACTGTATTTACCTATGAACAGATGTTACAGATTCTAGCGAAATAGGTTAGTGCACATCTTCTCACATTAGCAAGTGGATTTTTACCGCAGTAGGTACAAAATAATAGAACAACCACCTTTTTCCGGCACAGCACCTCTCTTATTTATCCTACTGCACATGCCAGCCATGATGAACACATTGCAGGAAAGGCAATAAAAGAAATCAATGACTTGAAATTAATTAATCGAATGATTTTACACAATAAACACATACACATATACAGATACCATATACACATACCTGCGCAACTGAACCGAATCCACTCCATCGAATAGGATATGCCAACAAGTTGCTGATTATAGCAAGTGAAGCCTGAAAATAAGATTTTCAGGTGATCAGCAGCTGTAGCTGCAGCAGCCTCAGAGGCAAACGGAAAAAAATATAAAAAGCAAAAAAATCGCAGCTGTTTTTTGAATTACTTAAATACAGATTATCCGTAACAGCCAACAGGTTTCTTAGAAGCGGATCAAATATTTATATGTATACTTGTGGATGTAGGTACATACGTACACTGACAATAGAAGAACATTGTCAGCTGCTGGCTGAGCAAAGTAAGTAAGCCAGATCTGGAGAATGCAACGCGCTATGGTGATGAAGAGTATGGAGTGGAATGGCAGAAGAGAAGAATAATGAATAAAAATAAACTGAATCCAAAAGCAATTCAGTAAAACGAAAGTATGTTGCAAATGCGATAAGCTGGAGTGTAAACTGGTGGCATTAACAATTAAAGTTGTGTATTTTCCTTAAGAAATTAAATAAACTGAAGTGACATTTTGATGGTATAAATAAATTGATTGCAAGCAGCTTTTATTGCAATCATTACGCAAATACCTATATATCGACATCTTATAAAATAAAGTCCGAAGATATCATGAATGTGCGCTAAAAACTATGCACAGAATACTCAGATTTGCAGAGTTCTTTTTTTTTTTTGGTATTTTGAAGCCTAACCTTCCTGGAAGGTTTCTTTTGGCATAAATTGCATAATCTTAATAGAAAGACAAGTCTGTAAGCTAAAATGAGTTAAAAAATTTTAAAATAAATTTTCCAACTGCAACAAATCGGAAACGACTCAAACGGTTGGAGTATTGTTTTCTTCTTCTGTATTGCTTATTCGTTTACGAATGTGTAGCGATCCTACAATATTTTATAACTATATTACTCAAAACATATTAATTTATATTATTTACAACTTCTTTATAAATATCTCTATTTTTAGCTGTATCCCATAATTCTGCAGCATTGAATATGCCGTCCATTGCCTTATATTTTGTAACCATAATAGTTGCGGCGGCCGCCGTAGCCGAATGGGTTGGTGCGTGACTACCCATTCCAATTCACAGAGAGAACGTAAGTTCGAATCTCGGTGAAACGCCAAAATTAAGAAGAAACCATTTTTCTAATAGCGGTCGCCCCTCGGCACGCAATGGCAAACCTCCGAGTGTATTTCTGCCATGAAAAAGCTCCTTATAAAAAATATCTCCCGTTCGGAATCGGCCTAAAACTGTAGGTCCCTCCATTTGTGAAACAACATCAAGACGCACACCACAAATAGGAAGAGAAGCTCGGCTAAACACTCAAAAAGGGTGTGCCCGCCAATGATATATATATATATATATAAGTATATATATATATATATAATAGTTGCTTCCGGCCAACGCATCGTTCTTCTTCAATTTTTCCTTCCGGTATTAACTGTAAAATGTGGTATTTGGTGTTGGATATGTCCAAGATAAGCTGTCTTACGACGTTTTATTGTTTGTAGAAGTTCACGTTCTGGATTAACTTATCGTAGAAACTCTAAATCAGAAACCAGACCGGTTCACGGAATTTTCAAAATTCGCATAAAAATCCACTTCTCGAAGGTCTCGAATCTATTCATATCACCGACTTTGAGTGTCCAACATTCCATGCCATATAAGAGCACAGACTACTCGTAAAACTTCACAAAACGAATTTTAAGATTCATATCGAAGTCATGGCAGCTGAAGATCTTTCTAAATTTGCAAAATGTGGTTCTAGCCATTTCTATTCTAGTTTTTATTTTGGCTAATTGTTTTCTTGCTACCTTAAATTTTGGCTGACACTTCGCATTAATTAAATTCATCAATGATGTTTTATTATTATTAAAATTATGAAAACAAAAATTACAAACAAAAATTACTGTTATAATTTCGTTACTTGTATATTACGCTGTATATATATTCGTGGAATATCCAACTGCGAGATGGACGGAAATCAGCAATCAAGCATATTAAGAATGGACAAAGTCTGTCGAACATGCTTTTTTTAAATCTGTGTAAAGCGAGTCAGGATTTATTAAAATAACCTGTATACGAGTAAAAAGTCGAGTCTGCATTACTAAGTAAGCCATATATAAATAACCAAGGTTCAAACTAATCAAATTACCTTAATGAGAAAGCATCAATATGTAAGTTCGACCAAGGTATTTTACCAATCGAGTCCGAACTCTGGGTAAACGCTTCCAATCGGGTTGCATTTGGTGATCTGCTCCTCTACAGTTGCTACCGACCCTAAAGTATCGACCCGCTGGCTTCAATGCCTATTCGCTAAAATGGCGGAAGTGCAAGAAGCAAATAAGCAAAGGCAAAGTTCTTACTTACCCTTACTGAACTTTTAACAAAGACGACCGGAATTTCGCCGGAAATGACCTTTGTTCGATAAATCGAATTGGAATGTTATTGCGATCGCTAAGCAATAATTTTAGATGTTAATGAAACTGAAGTGATGCAAGTATATTGGCCATTGTGGTCAGTTCTTCTAAAAATTGGGTTATTTGTACGTAAACTGACACAATTTTGAAAAAAATTGTATAATTTTTAAACCTATTTAGTATTGGAAGCTTTGGTGCAGAGTTTTTAAACGATTCTTTGATTCTTACAAAATTATTAGTTTTATTTGTAAGAATTAGATTTACTTTTTAAGAACAAAATTTTGGAAAAAAATTTGTTTTTGTGTTGAAAATGTGTAGGACAGTTTTTTTGCGATATTGAAATAAACATCCTCCGACAGATTTGTTCTTAAAAAAAAATCAAACTTTCACTTTAAAAACTTGTTACGAAAATTTTCAACATTGAATAAGTCTCAAAATTATAATTTAAAAATTTTGTTTGAACATATTTTCTATTTACTTCTTACTATACAGCGTAACAAATATTTGGACCGCTTGATATGCAATCGCCCTCATTTAAACCTGTAGAAGAACGATCGACGGAGACGCAACGTAACTGAAGTGAACAGAAAGTGATACGATCAAATTATGGTGCGGTCCAGCTCCAGTTTAAAACATGATGACCTGCTGATTGGAGGCTATGCATTCGAGAATGTGCAAAAATTTACCTATATGGGTACCAAAATATCAACCAATAAGGATATGTCGTTGACAATTAGTGACAGAGTTTTAACAGCAAATAAATCTTCTTACTCTAATTTGACGCAGCTTAAGCCCGGTCGCCGTAGCCGAATGGGTTGGTGCGTGACTACATTCGGAATTCACAGAGAGAACGAAGGTTCAAATCTCGGTGAAACACCAAAATTAAGAAAAACATTTTTCTATTAGCGGTCGCACTTCGGCAGGCAATGGCAAACCTCCGATTGTATTTCTGCCACTAGAAAACTTCTCATAAAAATATCTGCCGGAGTCGGCTTGAAATTGTAGCTCCATCCATTTGTGGAACAACATCAAAACGCACACCACAAATAGGAGGAGGAGCTCGGCCAAACTCCCAAAAGGGTTGTGCGCGCCACGAAACTGTTGGAGATGACCTTGTAAATCTGAACGTGCGGCGGTGGAAGGAAGTAACCTTAGATAGAGACGAGTAGCGAAAGCAATAGTTCACCAAGGACTGTGATGCTAAGAAGAAGAAGAATCTAAGCACTTGTATATAAATTTGCCCGAAATGATCGAATGATCTCAATTTTATGAATTATATTCTTTACAGTTATAAATACATATAAGGTGACACAAAGTCGCTA
>JAYXIM010030350.1:0-19188 GCA_037575425.1 Anastrepha fraterculus
CGATGACATGTCACCAAAAAGACTTCAACTCACGAAATAATAGGAATTTTGAAAAATCCTCTTAAATACATATTCTTAAATATTTAAACTTTGAAAATATTCCTAAAAAAAATTCCCATTTTCTCAAAATTCTACACTAGAATACCCCTAAAATGGAAACCGCATACGAAATATTTTATTTATCGGAAATGCAAGCATATTTTCATTTTTGTGAATAAATATGAATTTTTGAAATTGAATATATTTGTTTCAATCCTACTTAAATATCATTGTGGGCGATTCAGTGGATTATTATAATTTTTATTGTGAGGGTATTTCTATTGTCACCAAGCCGTTTCTTGTACAGTGAAAGATTTGGGTGTTCAAACAGAAAGGCGAAGTTTTTCAATGGTCTCATTGTATTCTATTACTCTCCCTATATCATTGACAACAATTATACGTGACCGTATTTGGTATTATCATTTTATTCACATAACGCTTGTACATACATACATCTTAAAGAAATCGAAATAGATATACCAAAATGCTAAAAATAATCAGAGGAGTCGATTTAGCCATGTCTGTCCGGCCATCCATGCGCCAGATACCTGAAGTGAAAATGAATATCTCTATTCGATCCTCCTTATTTAAAGTAGTTTAGTATTGGAAATGGCCAAAATCGGTCAATAACCACGCTCACCTGCGATATAACGATAATATAAAAAAAGGTGGTAATAAATGAAGAAAAATTGCTAAGATTTTCTAATAATAAACCCCAAAAAAAATGCATGCGACGCAAGTAAAATTTTGCAAAATTGGCGATGTTTGGCCCGTTTATGGATAAATGCGTGTATCTCGACAACGACTTTATAAAACTCGCTCACACATCGCGCATGTTTTTTACGCTACTTCCTTTAGATCCGATATAAATATTATTGAGATCGGTTAAGAATCACGCTGACTTTTTATATGCTAAAAATAAAAATATCCTAAGACTAAATTTCCGTCCGTCCATCTCATGTGTCAAGCTATAATTTTCTTTGTTTATGAGTTTGTTTAAGTTAGGTTAGGTTATGTTGGTAGTCGGTCTGCACGACCAACTCACCTAGACCTTACAGGTCCGTTGTGATACCACTGTGCTACACGGGAACCTCATTTATCTTCCTTCGTGGAACCATTTTGGGGCTCTTATGAAACGTAATATTGATGCCAACCCCACGCCAGACAGTTCTGTAAGAGAGTTAAGAAAGTAATATACTTACCTAGACAATCTGCTCTGATTTTAGCTAGGGCTGGACAATTGCAAAGGGAGTGCTCGACTGTTTCTTCCTCTTCCTCATCTCTGCAACTTCTGCAATATTCATCGGAGAAAACTCATAGTCTCGAGGAATGACTGCCAAATAGCCAGTGATCGGTTAAACAAGCCACGACCTTCGAGATATTGTCTCTTGAGAGACTAAGCAATTCCTTTGTTCTTTTCTTGTTTATTTGCGGCCATAGTAGCCTAGCTGTTAGACACGTATGTATCTTCATTTCTCCATTACCTATTGGCCTCTTGGATAATGTGGTTTTTTATTATTATTTTACTCGTGTCCATGGGTATTCCTATGGTACTTTTATCACTGAACAGTTGACGAGCAGTACCTTTTCTGGCTAGCTCATCAGCTTTACAGTTCTCCTCAATATCTCTATGCCCCGAAACCCAAATAAGGCTGACCTTAAGTACGTCACTAATATCATTTAGGGTCGCCCGGCATTCCTGTGCAACCTTCGATCTTAGTAGAGCCGCATTCATTGATTTGATGGCCGCCTGGCTATCCGAGAATATATTTATAGTCGTTTTAGTTACGGCGTGCGTATTTTGATATGTAGCCACTTCTTTTATAGCTAGAAGCTGATAGACGCTGTAGTAGTCTGGCAGTCGAAAGGATAGTTCCAGTCCTAATTCTTTCGAGAAAACTCCATAGCCAACCTTATCGTCTAGCTTGGAACCATCTGTGCATCTGTATACAAATTTAATTCCCCCTTCCCCATGGCCTTGGTGTCTGCCACTCCCTTCTCGACAGTATACTCGTCTTGAAGAGCCTTTCAAAGGTGAGTCTAGGGATAGAGTAGTCTATTTCTTATTTGTGACTATTCAGAGAGTGAAAAATAGAAGCGTGGCCAAACCACCGGTCTTTCCATAGCGCCATACTTTTGAGTCTGAGCGCAAGTAAATTGATTAGCACTTCCAGCGCTTTGTTTGGGGTAGTCCTTAAAGCGTCAGAGATGCATAAAAAGGCTGTTCTTTGGACCTTACTCATGATTTTAGCGTAAGTCGCCTTTTGAGCAGATGGCCAGCATACAAGTATTCCATACATTAAGATTGGCCTAACTACAGAAGTATAGAGCCAGTGCGTAACACGAGGTGTTAGTCCCCATTTGATACCGACCGCTTTTTTGCAAGTATATGTATAATGCAACGTTGGCCTTCTTTACTCTTTGCTCAATATTAGATTTCCAAATGAGTGTGTTTGATTAATTTTAAAATTCGCAGGCAGCCCGAATTAAAGTTTACTGAAATGAGCGCGGGTATATAAAGTTGGTCCGTATTGAATTTAGCCTTCCTTACTTCTTTTTTGCTAATATTTGCAAAGCACACAGTTTTACTATAATATATGAGTAGGTTTTGTAATTCACTTCCATGTGAATTTCATTCAAATTTTATGTTAATTGCTTGGAACTACAGATTCTGCCCTAGACATACGACAAATCGTGGCTAATTTATCTGCGAATTGGTTTACTGTGATATACTCGTAATTTAATTTTAATTGCAACCAGAAGCTCAAATAGTTCTGATTATTCAATGAACAATGAGTACGACAAGGCATCACCAATCCGAGTTAAGTGAAATTCGTATCGCGAGACTTGGCAATTAACACGTAGAGAGATAAGAAAATCATGCACTTCCATTTTATAGTACCACTTCGAATATCTTATCAAATAACAAAGATAAGTAAACTCAAATATTTATTAATTAAAATACACCGATTACATTAACTACTCAAGACTGAGCTACTCCGAAAATAAATTTTTGTTTTTGTAAAAAATTTTAGTATGACGTCTTAATTAATGTATTTCCCAAATTATATCTCATTCACGTGATCCTCCTATATTTCGCATTCGTGTGCCACACAGTGTTCAATTTTTAAACCAGAGCCGCGAGAAATTGATTTATTTATTTCATGATTTGATAAAATAGTAAAAGAAGAAAAAAGAAGAAGAAAACGAAGCACACCGTTTCTACAGAAAGTGAAATTTCTGAAAAACATTAAAAATTAAAATAAATGAAGCATTGTAATACATAAATACCCGAATTTCTACTATATCTAGAGCTTTCTTTTATACGCTAACTTTTATTGAAACTTTACCAAAGTAATTTGTTTTTTTTTTGTTTCAATATACAAATAAATAAATAAATAAAAAATAAATAAATAAATTAGCTCTTAAACACATTTTCAGTTTTGATTTATTCCTAGCCTTTAATTTGAGCTCTGAGCTTCAGTGTATTCATCCGCATCGATCGTTTTATTTTCCCGCATACCAAACCTGCAAACACTTTTAAACGTTCACAGTGTTTTAGGAGATTTATTGTAGAATTTTATGACAAATATTTCTTATTATAATACATTTGAACATTTTATGTCCCTCTTTTATGAGTATTTCTAGCCCTTTCACATAAATGAAACAAAAATACCCTTTTATTTAGAGTTATAGCATAGACAGATAGTGGCGTTAATTGGGATTAATAACTTAAGGGGACCAGGTGGTCTAGAAATCGATTTTTTATTTTTTCGATTTTTCGAAAGTATATATAGGTAGGTAGGTAAGATGGCAAGAGTACCCCAGGTACACTACAAGTAGCACTTACGTGCCGTTTTGATACTACACTTTGACACTACCTGTGAAAAGATTAAGGGAGGAGATAAAACCGTCTACAGCCATCCAGTGCTGTTGATGTAGCGGAGGAGAGAAAGGGGATCTAGGCTGGAGAATTTCATCAAGTCAACCCCAAAGGGGACGCTGAGGAATCTCAAGCGCCTAGCCGCCAAAGCCGGACTGCTTGTCTCCGGCAGTTTATAGGAGACCAATATGCTGGCTGATTTAGAGTAAACCCCCGCTCCCACTCCAGACACCATTTTGGATCCCTCAGTGAAAACAGAGACATCTATATCCGCACCAACTCTCCCCTCTTTCCAATCTTGCCTGCTCGGAAAGATAGCCATAGCACAACCCTCAAAGCACAGTTTGCGGATGGAGAGGTCGGTGCGAATATCAGAGAAGGAAGGGGAGATCTGCTTCAAGATGCTGCTATATCCTACAGGAAGTTGTCTCCAAAGGCCAAACTCCTCCAGCCTAATAGCACTCTGAGCAGCAATGGATTTAACCTGCAGATCCACAGGAATTAAGTGGAGAATAATGTTGAGCGCAGCGGTGGGACATGTTCTACAGGCACCAGTGATGCCCACACATGCAGTTCTCTGCACTCTCTCTAATTTAGTGAAGTTGTAGCCCTTCTGAAGAGCTACCCACCAAACTAGGCAACCGTATGCCAAAATTGGTAGAACCACTAAGTTGTACATCCAAAGTACGACACGTGGCTTGAGACCCCATTTTTATTACACCAAGATACTTGACTTCCGATGAAAGTGTAAGACACTGGTTGTTAAGTCTAGGAAGCTTAAAAGGTGGAGTCTTGTATTTTCTGGTGAATAGCATCAACTCCGTTTTGTCAGAGTTGACTCTGATACCGCTACTGGCGGCCCATCTGCTGAGTGTAGCCAGTGCACCTTCCAAAATTTCAGCCATTACTGATGGGAAGGGACCTAAGACCATCAGGACCAAGTCATCGGCATATGCTACCACCTTTATGCGGAAATTCCCAATATTATAGCTTCTACAGTCCATTAACTAGGTAGAGATCGGTGTTCTTCACAACCCCAATGACTATCGCCCGTACTAGAATCATATTATTATTTCGTTTTTTTTTTATTAAAAAACTGAAAAAGCCCGATTTTTAGAGTGTCAAATTCAAAACCGCATCATTGGGCCATATTGTTTTTTATTCTAGTAGCGGGACATAGCTACAGTCATACTGATTAATAATTTTTTTGCTTTTTGTGTTTCAGATAAAATAGAATAGCCAAAATGGACAACACCTTCCAGGTCCAATTTTTCGGGATGGTCAACTTCAGTGCCATTTTTTAAATAAAAAAAAAATCCTTTTGTATGTAAAAGAAGTTAAATATCATTTTTTAATGCAAAAAAATTCCTGAAAATACCCTAAATTTTCGAGCTCTTCGGGACCCCTTAATTCGGAATTGTCTCAGGAATTAAGTGCAAATAATCCGGATTAACTAGCAGACTTAATTCCCATAATTTTACGGATTAGGGACATTTTCGATGTCAACACTGTCGACGGTCAAAACGACAGTTAATATCTATTGTGAATGAAAAATAATCAAACTTTTAATAAGAAGAACAAGAACTGAATGTAATGCTAGTGTGCACTAACTCGTTTGAAATTATATTAATTGATTTGATATAATATTTCGGAGCAGTTTGAGAAATTGCAATTTAAGGTTTGGTTTTAATAAATAATTCATTTTTAGTATCAGGTCATCTAATACCCGTATTTGTTGCCTGCGGTCCATCTTTTACTGACAAAACTATCCAATAAGCAAATCAGTTGTCCATTAATCCGGTAATACCAATCAACGCCAACGTCTGTCTAAGCTATTAAGGAGGAACTCCACTGTGAAAATTCCAAAAAAATCGATTTTTTTTTTTGCATACCTAAGTTGTTAGTATAACTTCTCAAGAAAATGTGGTAAAAATTTTTAAGCGAAATTCGCTTTATTCTCGATTCTATGTGCATTTAAGTGAGCGCCCGTCGGTTCGGCTCCGTAGCGCTTACGATATACTATATATATAATTGGCGCGTATACCCTTTTTCAGTTTCCTACAGCTTCAAGCGGACTCCGAACGGCATATATTTTTATGAGGAGCTTTTCCATGGTAGAAATACACTCGGAGGTTTGCCATTGCCTGCCAAGGGGCGACCGCTATTAGAAAAATGTTTTTCTTAATTTTGGTGATTTCACCGAGATTCGAACCGACGTTCTCTCTGTGAATTCCGAATAGTAGTCGCGCACCAACCCATTCGACTAGGGCTTACGATACGATGCTTTATTTCAAACGCGTTTTTCTCAAAACGACTTTTTTTGATACGGTGACAACGATTTCTCGAAGACTAATAAACCGATTTTAATTTTCTTTTTTTCAAAATTTTCGCTATTGCATTGACTATCGTTGTATGTGGCCGATTTTCAAAATTTTGAAAATAAATATTTTTTTGGGCCTGTTGAAAATCAAAAAAATGGTGAAGACCACACTTCGAAATTCAAATCACTACCATTTTGGGTTTTTGATTTCAGATGACTATTCATTGCTGTATCGCTGCCACCTGATGAGGTAATTTTTTTTTAACTCGTTACGTTTATCTACATAAATTTATCAAATTTCAATATTTTTTAATAAAAATTTACATCAACATAGTTTAATACATATATAATTGATTGCCTTTTGTCCAATCCGCGAATAATGATTTCTACTTAAAAAAAAAAAATCCTCAAAATCGACTATTTTTTGACCCTCCTTGAACGCTACTGTTCCCCTTAAAGTGTTATTGTTTTACGTGGTTGTCAAATTTGTTATTCACAATAAGTTCTACAGCCGCCAGATCAGCAAAAAATACAATCATACTTAAGGATTTCTGCACGCTTTAAAATTTAGGGTAACTAACCCACGCCCAGCAAATCAAAGAGCTAACCACACGTTGGAAAAGATAAAACTGTCAATTGAAGCCATCATTCAGTTAAGTTATAAGAGAATCAAATCGCTTGGAGGACTACGTCGTGTGGAACCTTAGATTTGTTGCAAAATTTTTTCACTTTAAACAGAACCAAACGACTTCTGCATCAAAGGTGAAAAGATGAATGCTTAAATTTTTCGATTAATTCAAATTATCAAAATTTTATATAACATGTTAAAAGTACGCAAAGTATTTTTGCAAATAAGTAAACGTTCAAATATTTTGTTTACATTTTTTAATTACAGCTAATTTAGTCGTTGCCGGTAGCGGCATAATTACCATACAAACAATTCTATCTTCGTCTAAACAACTTCGCACTCGGTTTTGTTGTGTGAAATCTTATTTGATTTTGTAAGCGAACTTTCTTTTACGAATTGGTTCTGTTTATGCTTTAAACGAAATGAAAATTTAACCTTCAAGCAGGTTTGATTAACTGATGCTGGTTTAGTTCAATTATTGTAGTAGGTATAGTGCTTGTCGGTTGACACACCTAGGCCTGCCGAAGGCCTATTGTGATACCACCGGGGCTGTCCCCTCTCCTCACTCTACATTGTCCTCATTGAACCAACCTGTGGTTTTAATATATTTAACAAGACTTGATATTTTTATTGAATATTGGCTACTTGTGCTAAGTTATTCAGGGAACTTTTTCCTAAAATATTGAACCTTCTTCTATCCAGAGCCATGCACCCGCATAGAAAGTGTTCTATAGTCTCTTCTTCTTCAATGTCGTTACAGCTTCTGCAATAGTCGTTATAGGGCGATCCCAGTCTACGGCATGTCTGCCAATCAGACAATGTCTGGCCAATCAGACAATGCCCTGTTAGGACTCCGAGAAGATTTCTCATGTTTTTCCTGTTTAGTTTCAACAGTCGGTTTGTGCGGCCATGTTCCATTCCGCCCACGTCGTTCTACTAGTTGCACAGGTCAGGGACTGAGACCATAGCCTGTTGGCAGCACTGATAGTGTTTATCTATAAGCATCTTACAAGTTGCTATAGGTATAGGTATGTTCGCTTTATCTGGTTGGATCGGTAATGTGGTATCCAATCTCGCTAGTTCATCTGCTTTGCAGTTGCCTTCTATGTTTCTATGCAGAGTTGGTTTATTACAGAGCAGGTTTATTACAAAGTATTGTGATAGTTCTGTCAAAACGTCGATACATTCTTTTAATTCTTTTACTGTCTTCGAGTTAATATTAGCCGATTTTAAAGCTTCCAGAGCCGATTGACTATCTGAATATATGATTATATCTCTTGTTGTGAGAACACTTTTATCTAGGGCTAGCAGGCCCTCCCTGATAACCAATATTTCAGCCTAATACATACAGTGATCCGATTAGTGAGCAGTGATTCAATTATTGTAAATATTTTACAAAATAATTTACAAAATCCCAGTTGTTCGCTAGTTGTTACAGAATAATAGAATACAAGATTACCCTTTCTGAATTCGCTGCGACGTCATGCCCCGAGAATTTATAATCAAAAGCAGGGAAATTACTTGTTTGTGAAGGGAAAGAGTAGGCGAAAGCAATAGAAACTACCGAACATAAGAAATTATACGCGCACAAACACTTTCTTGCCACGGCATCATCGGTTATGCAAAACTGCATTTGGAGGTATTTTTATAATCCGTGCTTTCACAATTTAACAATTAAAAAGAATTAGTTTTCATTATAAAGGGTGATCTATTTAGAGGTGTCGGATTTTAAATTGAAAACAACGAGAATTCAAATTGATTGGTCAATCTTAATTAGTTTTGTGTAGAGCCATTCATTACATTTTTTTTTTTTTAAGATAATGCCTTTCAAATGTTTGCCGCAACTGCGCCATTCGCAATTCGGCCATCCGTAAACACCAATTTTAAATGACTCGCTGGATGACTTCGGTCGTTATCTCGAGAATAACTTTAGTAAAGTTGGCTTTCGATGCCTCAATCGAAGCTGGTTTATCCACAAAGCATTTAGACGATGATATCACACGATCTTGATTACCATTCCACTGGTCCGGGTACGAGACATAATCGCTCACCGGAACGACGACGCAGTAAATCCATTATTTCGTGGGCTGTATGGCAAGTAGCGCCATCTTGTTGGAACCAAATGTTGTGAAAATCACGGACTTCAATTTCCAGTATCAAAAAGTCGTTTATCATGGCACGATAGCGTTCGCCATTCACTGTTACATTGGCGCCAGCTTCGTCTTTGAAGAAATATGAGCCGATGATTCCTCCAGCCCACAGACCGCATCAAACGTTTGTTTAGGAGAAAATGGAAATTAGATATTATGTTGCAGTAATGGAACATTGCACCGTGTTAGGTTAGTTTGGCCGAATAGCCAGCATTGTAAATTATTTGTAGTTTATTTAATTAGCTTCCACAATTTTAACAAAACAAATCATCGCAAACGCGAACACATTTTATTTTCTCTTTTTATTTTAATCCACTTCACTTTTTAAACAGCTGTTTCAAATGCATGCGCTAATCAAATAGGTTATTTGTTACACCGAAACTAAAAATATCGACCGCCGTGAAGATAAACAAGTTTCAAAAAGTAATCAAAACCAGTCGAAATGTTTAAAAAAATTTCTGTAAATATTTAACTCTAACTTAAAATTCGTTGATAGAAGTGAGAAGGTACCGAAATTTTTTTTATTTGCTATTATGAAGGTATATTTGCTATTGCATTATTATGAAGGCGTTAATGTATGTTTGCTTTTTTCACCATATTTCTTTTGTTCAATAAAGTTTTTTCATTTGAGTTAACGAATGCAAAATTTATAGCAAATCAAATGACACTCCCTACATCACTACTAGGACTGCTTGGTAGTGGCGCCGATTTCCCCTATCAGTTACGTTTACGTTTAAGTTTAATTTATTATCCATAGATTAAATTTTTTTTTTGTCAATATTCAGGTAATATGATTAAATTCTATTAACACTTGGGCAGCATTGTCGCCGTTTGCTAGAAGGTTGGTAATAAGCGGCATTAAATACCTATTAAAAATAGAAAAAGGCTTAATATTATACAATTTTGAAACCTGCACGTGAATCTGTCAGAGATATTCGAAATAGATGTGCGAAATTTTCTGCAAGCGTTTATGTACGCCGCTTGATGGGACTCACGAAACGTTGCCAGCCAAACCGTACGGCTTTATACACGCGTACACCCTTTTTGGGTCTTTGGCCGAGCTCCTCCTCCTATTTGTGGTGTGCGTCTTGATGTTGTTCCACAAATGGAGGAACCTACAGTTTCAAGCCGACTCCGAACGGCAGATATTTTTATGAGGAGCTTTTTCATGACAGAAATACACTCGGAGGTTTGCCATTGCGTGCCGAGGGGCGACCGCTATTAGAAAAATGTTTTTCTTAATTTTGGTGTTTCACCGAGATTCGAACCAACGTTCTCTCTGTGAATTCCGAATGGTAATCACGCAGCAACCCATTCGGCTACGGCGGCCACGTATGGCTTTAGTCCCGCCATTTTTTGGTAAATAATTAACATCAGGTCATTTAGCATTGTTGCTAGCTCGCTTCCTCTTTCACATTTAAATTTATCGCGGAGTTTCTGGAACTTTGATTCTACTAGATCTGAGATTTCTATTAAAAAGTCAACCATATGATTAAGTTGCTCGGCTGTGGCGCAACTTCTTTTAGGAAATATCGGTGTTATCCTAAAGCAATAAACAAAAAGTTTTAAATAAGCAATAATTTCGACAAACTTCTTCTCAAATTTGCGATGTCATTTAAATTGTTGGTAACGCAAAATATATTAAAACAATTAACTTAATTTATTTTTTAAATTATGAACATAAAATTCTAAAATCAAATATCAAAATTCAAAATCGATACTTCCAATTAATGATTGACGTTGGTGCATCTCTAAGCTTTAATTCAACTCATGAAGTTTTTTTCAAACGTATATCGACGCAAAACAAATTCCTGTTTTTTTCTGGCCCGCCGTCAAAACAAAAATGATCCAAACTGCGATTTTCGCGTCGGTTGCGCATTTAGGTTCATTATTATTATTATTAAGATTTCTCCTCTCTTTGCATTAAATAATATTATAACATTTTTGAGAAGTCTTTTCTATTTTTACTTTTTAGAGGGAGATAGATTTTTTTTGGAATTCGAATCGACTATTTTACCGCCAGGACGTGAAAATAAAACTAAATTAAAAAGTTTGATATTGAAAAATTAAAACAACAAATTTTCTTTATATATGGTAATATTAATTATGATATGTAATGAAACCTTCTTTTATTTTCATTAAATATTTCTAGGCTATTATTTTTTAAGTGCCGAACATTTCATAAGCCATGAATTCGTCAAAGGGTACTTTAATCAGTATTCTTCATACAAAATACTTTTATGATTTTAGGAAATTGCGAAAAATTACATGTTATCTGAAATACGTGAATCAAATACAAATTAATGGAGTCCGACAGTTTTGAAAGGAAAAACCCACACATTCTTCGGGTGTACTGCTATCAAACATTTTTTTAAGGTACTTGATCAATGATGTTTAGCGCAGACAGCCGCAAGCTCAATTTGTTTTTTAATGCTTGTTGGTATTGATCTGCCTATCCACTGCACGCAGAAAAGCGTACTAGCTCGGAACTACCTATAACCAGTTTGCTTTTCAGCTGATGTGGTTCGCGTTCTTTCGTTTTTCTAGCCAATACAATTTTTCACTTGGCCATACCCTATAAAATTTTAACTGACAGCCTAACAGACTAGTAAGTTTTATACCAATTAATGGAGTGTAGCTTCCAATGGAGCTTGGAGTCAAGTATCACACCATGATACCTAACTTCCGATGAGAGCGGGAGAACATGGTTGTTTAATTTGGGAAGTCGAAAGGATGGAGGTATATATTTTCTGGTAAATATCACCAGCTCCGTTTTGTAAGAGTTGACTCGGAGGCCGCAAGTGGTAGCCCAGCGACAGAGTACATCCAGTGAACTCCCCAAAATCTCAGCTATGACTGAGGGAAACGGTCCCGATATCATTGGGCCCAATCCATCAGCGTCTGCAACTACCTTAACCACTCACCCTTATTTAGCATTGTCAGAACTTCGTCAATAGCAACCATAGTAGTGGCGAAAGGATACCACCCTGCGGCGTCCCCCTGTGAACGAATCTAGTGACTTTAGCCCCTCTTGCCACCGCATTAACTTCTCTGCAGCCAAGCAGGGACGAGATCCAGAGACAGATAGTCTATCTAACGCAGTGACAATTGACTCCGCGGTGTGACAATTGAAATCGCCCTCTATACGAGTATCTATGAAAGCCGCCAAAGTGAATTGTTTTCTTCTAGAGATTTTTCCACAGTCCCCACGACTTCGTGTAAGGCTGATTCCGTGGATTTCCTTTTCAGGTAAGCTTGTTGCTTATCACCGCTATACGAAATATGATTTTTTTTATTTAGTATAGCATTATCGTCAATACTCGAGGTATTATCGGGGGCATGTGATTGAAAGCTAAGAAGTATATTTTTATATTTTAAAAATCTATCTTTTAGATTGCGAATAAACGCACCTCCCACTTGGTTGTGTGTATAATTGAGTGCCTTGGCGTTTCTCTGCGGGGTGGTTGCTCGCATTGTTCGCAGTATGAAATGAAGACGTCAGAGAACACCTGTTAAATTATTTGTGTACTTATACATATTCGTAATCTTAAGTAGGGAATTATTTATATTCTGATGGGCAGCCGATAAATTTCTTATTCGTATTTTAGTTAAGGAAGCTATCACACGCAATACAAATGATTGAGTCGCCGCCGTCTTCAAAACAAGAAAAAAAAAACCAATCGCCGTCCATAAAGTGTTAAGATAATGTAACACAGATAAAATATATACAGGTAACCCTCCTACAACGCGATTAATTGGTTCCTGAAAAACTCCGCGTTGTAGGAAAATCGCGTTGTAGGAAACTTTTTTTCCTCCATTTTTCCTTTTCTTAAACAATATCACGCAAGTAACATTTTAAAGTTTTCTCAGCCGAATTAATTATATTAGACCTTTCATCGAAAAAAAAAAAATATTTTTTCAAAGATATTTTTCTATTTGTCTATTTCAATATAATAACATAAATTAATTCATTTAATTAACCAGCAAAAAGCAATTCATTTATTTAAATAACACAAAACTAAGGAAAATAAAATCTGGGAAAAATAGACACGGATTTTCAAATCTACATATTTCAGAGGATTTTAAATCTCAACCTTCTACAAATCCGCTTCCTCGTCCTCGCTTATTATAATTTGCTTCAAACGTTTTGCTCTTGGTCGTCCTATTTCAAAATCCGAGCTTGACCCACTATCATATTGATCCGGTTCAGCTATTATTGCTGGTCTTAAAAAATCTTTTATTGATGTCTGCTTTGTCCTACTTCGTAAATCTTTATAGATTTCCTGGTAGGCAGATAAATCATGTTCAAGATTTCTTTTGAATATTTCTCAAATATTTTTTTTAGCTCTTAGCTCTTTGTTTAGCTCTTTTTTTTTAAATTTTCTAGCTCTTTTTAGCTCGTTTTTTGAGGTGTTTTAGCTCTCGTTACTCAGAGGGAGTTGGCAACAGTGCTCAAGAGTTAATTTTCGGGGAAACCCCTTGTTTTATCTAAAAACGTGTGTGTAAATGTTTGAAAAAATTGCGGTTTGCAAAATTCCATAGTGCATACAAACATTCATACACTTTTAGTATGTACATATGTATAATACAGACATATTATTATTTCTTTATGAGACTACGAATAATAGATATACACATATACACAAGTAATTTTTGATAATGGTGTGTTTATAGAATACAGTTTATAGAATATGTATTTAAAAAATGCTTAAAAATCGCGTTGTAGGAGTCGCGTTATAAGAAACATTCCGCAATTCGCAAACCGCGTTGTAGCGAAATCGCGCTATAGAAGTACCGCGTTATAGGAGGGTTACCTGTATGTCGTGCGTGTGGCAATGACGTTTTCCACATTTTTAAAATAAATATTACTCATAATAAAGTTTTTATGACTAAATGACCAAATCCAATATTTCTGAAAATAACAATGTTTCGCCAAAAAAGTATATGATGAAAGGGGCTAAAAGTAATACCTTAAATTACACTGTGCAGCCAAATCCAATTTTTTCAAAATAACAATGTTTCGCCAAAAGAAGGGTATTATAAAAGGGGTTAAAAGTAATACCTTAAATTACACTGTGCAGCCAATTTCATTTGTTTTTTCAAAGTAACAATGTTTCGCCAAAACAAGTATACATATGACGAAAGGGGCTACAAGTAATACCTTAAATTACACTGTGCAACCAAATCTATTTTTTTTTAAATAACAATGTTTCGCCAAAAAAAGGGTATTATAAAAGGGGTTAAAAGTAATATCTTAATTTATACTGTGCAACCATATCCATTTTTTTTAAATAACCATGTCTCGCCAAAAGAAGTACATAATAAAAGGAGCTAAAAGTAATACCTTAAATTACACTGTGCAGCAAAATTCATTTTTTTTTCAAAAAACAATGTTTTGCCAAAAAAAGTATATGACGAAAGGGGTTAAAAGTAATACCTTAAATTACACTGTGTAACCGAATCCATTTTTTTTAAATAACAATGTTTCGCCAAAAGAAGTACATAATACTCGTAGAAGGAGCTAAAAGTAATACCTTAAATTACACTGGGCAGCAAAATTCATCTTTTTTTTTCAAAAAACAATGTTTTGCCAAAAAAAGTATATGACGAAAGGGGCTAAAAGTAATACCTTAAATTACACTGTGCGATCAAGTCTAATTTTTTCAAAATAACAATGTTTCGCCAAAAGAAGTACATAATACTCGTAGAAGGAGCTAAAATTATTACCTTAAATTACACTATGCAGCCGAATTCATATTTTTTTTCAAAATAACAATGTTTCGCCAAAAAAAGTATATGACGAAAGGGGCTAAAAGTATAACCTTAAATTACACTGTGTAACCAAATCCATTTTTTTTTAAATAACAATGTTTCGCCCAAAGAAGTACATAATAGAAGGAGCTAAAATTATTACCTAAACTACAATGTGCAGCCAAATTCAAATTTTTTTTTTCAAAATAACAATGTTTCGCCAAAAAAAGTACATAGAAAAAGGAGCTAAAAGTAATACCTTAAATTACACTGTGCAACCAAATCCATTTTTTTTTCAAAATAGCAATGTTCCATCAATAGATTATGAAAAAAGAATCTAAAAATAAATATCTTAAATTGCACCCCGCAACCAAATCCAACTTTTTTCTACTATCACCAATAGAATATGAATAAGCGATATAAAAAGTAAAATTTTGAATACACTGTTCAACCAAATCCAACTTTTTTCAAGATAAGAATTTTCGAACAAAAAAAGTACATGATAAAAGTAATATCCGTCATGCACAATGTTTTAATTTTACACACGTTTTTGGGGGGATGAAAGTTTATCTCTTCATGAAACACAGCCGTTATAACACAGCCATGCACAAGAATTTTGTGGTATCCTGCGGGTATATTTTTTTAGAGCACTACTTCCTTCAAATATGGGGCTTTATTGCATTTTCAAACACTATTCCGTAAATTCGTTATAAAATGCCCTCTTTCAATTTCCATTTACAAATGTCTAAAGTTTATAACTCTAAAAAAAAATTTATAATTTTTTATAGTGACTCTGAGAACCCCAAAAAATTTAAAATGTGGTTAAAAATTAAAAACAAAAAACCAAAATCATTTATTTTTTCTAGTTTTTGCTATTGGTATAATTTTTTGGACATCTGTAAAGATAAATTAAAAGACGAAAACAACTTGTTTTTGGGCGCCCAAAATTTTTATACATAGACGGCTGCCTTAAGTAGGCTATGGCAAACCTTCGAGTGTGTTTGTGCCATGCTCCAAGCTCCTCAAAAGACGGTGTTTTTCAGAGGCGGTGAACAGTTGTAGGTCCCTCCATTTGGAGAAAAACATCAAGACGCATACCACAAATAGGAAGACGAGGTCAAAAACCCAAAACCAATCCATGGATACATTGCCAACTTGTGAGCCTCGTGCGGATTGAAGTCGCTCCATATCCTAAAGTTTTGCTTGACAACACAACAATTCGAACAAAAATTGGCGATATTGCTTAAGTTGGTGTTTCAGTCAAGTGCTCCAAGCAACTGTCAGAGAACATACCTATAACCTGGTCTGTGGTCATCAACTTTAAGCTTTTGCATTGGGTGGATTTTGTACGGATGCAGACCCACGTAGTGACAAGGAAGTACACGGGTTCTCCTACACGCTAACACAGGAAGCTGCGTTGCTCTCAGTCGATGTTATGTTTCCAAATTTGGTCACAGAGAATCACTGCAGCTGCCGTGAAAAGTCTTAAATTTAAGACCATGTTTTCGAAGCTCTTTGCATACATAAAAAATTAAATTATAAAAAAATCCTGTTTTTATTATTAGTGGGCGCGGAATGAAAAAACTTCGAGAGCATTTTTGAATTGCAGAGTTTGTATAAAAGCACACCATAAGCTGGCTATAAAAACCTGGAAAGCATAAACCAGCTTCACTCTAATTACTCGTATTTGAGGTACCCGTCACAATTGCTAAACAAATTCGCGTCAGCAGCGAAACTACTATACTAGGTATGGAAATTATTTATAGTTTATTATTTTATTACTTATGTACTTGCGTAAGCACTTACATATGTATACACTCCTCATTACTTTTTTGATTAATTTTTCCTTATAGCACTACAGTGGGCAACGGAATTTTACAGAAATTTGTGTTGGAAAAAAAATTCAGATTTTGTGGCCAAATTTATATACTTATACACTTACTCATACGCACATATGTAAGTTGTTATGATACAAGTTAATTTTAACATTTGCTGAATTTCGAAAATTCCGAGAAATGAAGAATGATCTAGCAATCAACCTAGAAACATGAAAAACTGCGCCTAAACGTGATTGCAATCAACAAACTACCAAATAAATCAGCATCAGCAATGAATATCCCGACACAATCGCATTCACTGTGTGCTGTGCGCGGCCAAGGGGTTTATTTAAGTTTCAATTTTGCCAGCTGCCAATACTTTCGTCTCACCACTAGAACTTCAAACCCTTAGCCATGCAGCATTGAAAGTTCCGCTATTGCAGGGCGACCATTTAATAAACGAAACTACTACTACATACATACATATTTATATAGGTATGCTGCACCGAATTGATTTGAGTTCAAATGTGAAGTAGGTCTGACATATTCAGAGCCAATATCAACAAAAAAGCAAACATACGTGTATTATACATACATACATATCAGGTCAGTCCATAAGTTTACCCATAATTTCACTTTTGTACGATTTTTGCATACAAAAAATTATTCGCGGAATATAAGGGAACTATTTATATTTTCTTTGATAAATTGTGCATTCAACAAGTGATTTTAATCGCGTGATAGAAGCACGTGTTGGTTAAAAAATAAAATGAAATCTTCGAACGCGTATAAGAGGCATATTTTGTATTTATTTTATAAAAGTGGTTAACATGCAACAACTACAAGCTGCAGAAATAAACACTGTTCGCGGAGAGTATACCGTGAGTGTAAGGAGTGCCCAAAAGTGGTATTCAAAATTCGGAAGTGGTAACTGCGACGTGGAGGATGCCCCGCGCGCTGGTCGTCCTGAAGTCTTTAACTCCGACGCCTTGCTCGAACTCATGGAAGCTGAGCCAAATTTGATAGTCGATATGATAGCTAGGAGGTTAAATTCACCGCATGGAACAGTTCACAGGCACCTGGTTCAGTTGGGAAAGGTTTCAAAGCTCGGAAGATGGGTTCCGCATAGACTTTCCGTCGCCAACCTTCAGCAGAGAGTGAATGTGTGGCTTGAAAATGAAAGTTTTTTGAACCGTATCGTTACTGGTGATAAAAAATGGGTCCTTTACAATAATCCTGTTCTCAAACGTCAATAGTTAGATAAAGATGAACTACCAGAACCGACCCCTAGAGATGGTCTTCACCTCAAGAAGATTCTCCTGTCCATTTGGTGGGATATGGCCGGTACTGTTTATTGTTTACTTACATTGTTTATTTATAGACGATAACTGCTCATAATTATTCCCATCTGCTATCAAACCCGAATGAGGCACTTAACAAAACCCGACCGTCTTTAGTGAATAGACACAAAGTTTTGTTTCACCACGACAGCGCAAGACCTCATACCGCAAGGCAAACATTAGGCAAGCTGAACGAGCTCGGATGGCAGCTGATGCCGCATCCACCATACTCTCCTGATACTGCACTTTGTGATTATCACCTATTCCGTGGACTTCAATCCCATATGAGTAACAAGAACTACTCCTCAAAATAAGCTATAAAAAGGGATATCGAAGAGTATTTTGGCTCCAAGGACAACACATTTTTTGAGCAGGGAATTAAAAATATGCCTAAACGTTGGGAAGACATTGTAAATAATGAAGAAAAATATAGTATTATTGATTAATAAATCATTTAAACATCTTTTTTATTAATTTTAAAACCACCTTTAAAAAACGCACGAACTTATGGACTGACCTGATATATGTATGTGTTTGTTGTTAATATTTTTTGGCTGCACTTGCGAAATCAGTGCATAGCTATTTTGCTTAAATATTTTAAAACTTTGTCTATTCGTTCGCAAGGAAGATGGAAGATAAATGATGAGTGCTTATACATAGAGTAAGATTAAGATATCTCTTTCTTCGATGAGCCGATTTTGATGAAATAAGGTGTACATACTGCCCTAAGCAATGGCTGTGAAAATCTTATGAATTCACGGAGTAGACTTGGAGATTATATGTATATATATATGTACCCATAATTATAAGAGTGGTCTAAGTCAAAATTAAAAAAAAAAAACAAAAAAAAATCAGTTTGTCAATTATTTCTCATCCACATGATCGCGGTCTAAGTCAAAAATTTGAAGAAATTACATATCTTATACATATATAAAAATGAATGTTTGTCAGTGTGTTATCGATGAACTCGAAAACTATTGGACCGATTATTATAAAAATTGGTATATATATGTATTTTTCCACAGAGAAGGTTTGTAAAATATGCTCATTGATGCCACTCGCCAGCAAGTGGCGCTGCAGAGTAGCAACTTCTGCCCCGATCGTCATAAAAATTAGTATGACCATGTATTTTTACACAGAGGAAACGAAACTGCCGTTGAATTTGCAAAACACTGAGGCACCAACATGCAACATCAGCAAAAACTCTGGAATGGGAAAAGCACTCCAAACGTGTCAAATTATCATATGGGACGAATGTAC
>JAYXIM010030362.1:0-17519 GCA_037575425.1 Anastrepha fraterculus
TTATTAAAAAAATGTATCGTATTGAGGTCAACTGAACGAAAAAAAACAGTATCTGGCATAATTTTTTAAGAAATATTGCTTAGCTTAACAGAGGTTCACTTTTTTTTTTAAACTGCCGTTATATGTGAGGTGGCCATGGTTATTCACCCATTTCGCTCATTTTGAATACCAAACTAACTTACATAGAGAGTAATACACCTAATGTTTAAAATTTGAAACTGCTTTAAATAAGCAACAAATGATTTTTCTTCAATGTGGGTTTTCTTCATTTGAAATGCCTTCCAAAGCTCGCCCTGCAGTAGCTGATATGATTATTCAGCACATTTGCGACTGTATAGAGTTGAATTTGGTCGATAGCTGCACCTACATATTTCATTTTTGAGAGCGTCCATCTTAAAAATTACGCACAAATTGAACAAAAGTTTCTTCTATCGAATTTGAAACGTAATTTTCTTGCAGTTTCGAAAGGTAATTTACCATTTTACAAGTTCCGATTTCAATACCAACACATCCCACCTCAGGCCATTGGTAAAATGGGTAGTACTTAGGCTGGTCCACAAAAAGTTGAGATTCTGTAACAGAAGAGAAAAAAATGGTTACATAAAAAATACTAATTTCTAAAGAAAAAATAGTTTTTTTTCCAAAAATTTTACATATCGAAATTTTCACTAGTTAAAGATATGAATGACTAGACTTTATAATTAAGCTATAAAGCTCCAATAGTTATCAAAAAAGTAGTAAGTTTAATTCTTTTAGCAGATAAATATTAAGATTTCATATCTCTCTGAAGCGAAATGTCTTTGGTTTATTGGGTAATACGAATTTTTAGCGAATTTATAGTCAACTTTGTTTCCAATAGGTTTTCACTGAATGCTTTTTTGCTGCCTTGTCTGCTGGTTAGCAAGTGGATAGCAGACTTTGGTAAAGTGTTTGACACTGTGCCTCATAAAATTCGTATAAGCAAACTTTCCAGTATAGGATTTCACGCGTGTTTTAGTGGAACCTGGTGATCTAGAAATTTCAAAAAATCGATTATTTGTCTTTTCGATATTTAGTTTCTTAATAATGTACCTAGAAAATTGTATGTGGAAATTCCCAATATTATAGCTTCTATAGCCCATTAACTAGGTAGAGAGCGGTTCACGCGCTCCTGTACCTCAAACTTTAAACTCATTTATCTCGAAACGACTTTTTTCTCCATTTTTCTATTGTAAAAAAAATCCTGAAAATACCCTAAATTTTCAAGCTCCACACCTCCGGGACCCCTTAAGTCATATCTTTTTAATAGACGTTGTGTATTCACAGTAGAGAGTACATCTTCTGAACCCTCTTTCGCTTCATCACAGGTTCCTCAAAGAAACATTTTAGGTCCACTGCTCTTTGCCCACTTCCTTTATGACATAAGCGACTGTGTTCCTCACGCCGATTTTTTACTGTATGCGGATCATCTGAAATTGTTTGCAATAATTGAAGATCAGTCCGATCTTAATAAACTTCAACGTGACATTAAAGTTCTTCATTTATGGTGTAAAAATCAAGTATTGCTTTGAACATAAAGAGAGAACCAAAAATGTTCGCAATGCGTTGTATTGCATATCAGATAATATCTTGCAAAATGTTAGTGAATCTAAAGACTTATTATTGTTTATCACATTATTTTGAGAGCAAGTTCAAATTTAATAGTCATATTAATTTCACCATTTCGATGTCATACTCTGTTCTAAGTTTTGTGCATCGTAACACTGCGAAATTTATTGATCCGAACACGTTGAAAATTTTGTTTAGGAGTTACGTCCGTTCTCATCTATAATATGCTGTATTTATATGGAGACTTTACAATCAACCCCCGATAGCAATAATAAAGCGAATGGCGTTTTTTTGAAATTTCCTTTCCATTTCTTGAATTTTTAAACACCTATGACAACGTGTGCCTTATCATTAACTTTTGTGTACAACGTTATGCAAGCAATAGTGGATTGCCCTTATTTTTTAGAAAGTACTAGTTTTAATGTTTTGAAATGCAGTCTACGAGAGCTATTGTGTAGACGTTATGAAGTTCGGAACGTTCTTTTTTAGCCATTCTTGGTTCACTAGAGCTTTGTGAGATGGGAAACGTCCATGGATTGCCACCAAAATGTTTGTCTTCCTACGGCTTCAAACCAACCTCCAGAATATTTTCCCGATAATATTTCCCTTGACGCCGGGCTCGATGAAAATGATTGAAGAGGGCCCATCTGCGGTTACAGCAGGTCTGGTGGCCAATCGATCACTCAAATTCTCGTATGAACGGTCGGTAAAATAAACACTATCGTTTTGGGAGTTTACGAATCGCTCAATTTGAAAAATTTTCTCGTCAGAAAACACAATGTTCGGAAGTTGACCGCTTTCGGTCAAGCGAAACAAGTCCTTCGCATTCTCAAGTCTGACTTGTTGCTGCTTTGGTGTGAGATCATGTGTCTTTCGGATCTTGTAAGGCTTGATCTTGAGATAATTTATCAGTATGCGGCGGATGCTGCGGTCAGATATTTTCAGTTCTTTCGCCATTTGATTGGACTTCGTTGGGGATTTCGCTCAAGTCGCTTCTTCAATGTTTTAACCATTTCACGTGACGTTGCAGTCTTTTGATGATCACGTCCATGACTTTTCGTGATGATCCCAGTATCATTGTAACAAGTAACGATGCGATAAACAAAAACTTATTTTAAGTTGGTCTAGCTTACGAACAATAGCTGGTTGCGATTTTCCAGCCAAATATAATGCAGTCACACTATTACGTTTGAAATCCATTACCGATTTTTTTTTGCGTTTACTTACTTTACAAATGCCTCCGCGCGCTTGTAAACAATATTCTGGACTGTTATTATCCAACTACCAGACAGCTAATGTACGGGCACGGGCTACGCGAGCGGTCTGAAGTTGGTTACACTTCGAGTGCCGGGCCCTGTAATATACTTATTGCGACCACGAAATTATGAAAAAGTGTCAATATGAGAAAAACAATCCAGTGCTATTAGTTTGAGTCTCCAGTACTATCCTATTCTTTTAGCTAGATGTGTTAGATACAGGAGATCTATCATGATTGGCTAGATATGTCTACAGACGCCCTCTCCGGTATTAATTTGTTACAGAAGCTATGAAGGTAACCAATAACCATGAATAGAACTAGAATGCGTAGTTCTTCAAATAAACAATGAGCAACAGTGCGTGGATTTTGAGTCTGGGCTACTAACGGAGCTTTTCTAAAAGAGTGGCTTTGAAAACATAGGCTTACAAATGGTTTTGTTACCCAAGAATCAGACCTTTCAATGCATATGTAGAATCGGTCGATGAGCCCGAAAATCCATACAATGTTTTTTTCCTGTCATATAGTTAACGAAATATTGTCAAATAACGGTTTTGGAGTAAGAAAAAAATATAGATCACAAATAATTTCAATATCCCGAGAATCTTTCACGGATCAAAACAAGACTCGTATCAAATTAATGGCAATTAAATTTGCTGTCTTTCGTACTTGCTTATTGTTTTAATAGAATTAAACATTTTCGAGGTATATAAATATTTTACAAAAAAAAAAAAAAATATGTTCGGGTTGTAGACTAGTGTAATTTCAAGTATCATGTTATTTCAAGCTTTCGCATAAGTTAATACCTGAAAATGTTTAATTTCCCCTCTCCGATGAAATATCTTGCACAAAATTTTTAGGACTTCACGGAAAACTTTAATGATCTTTACAAGATGTAAAAGGTATCTGGGCAATTGAGGAAAGGAGAAGTACATCCATAACACGGTCTACTACTCACTTCTCAGTTAATTTGGAAGAATTAACTGTGCAGGCTTACGAAATTATAGAGGTTTTTTTAAATAAATTTCTTCGCTTGCAAAATACTTTTTATTCCTGGTTTATTTTCTATCACCACAGCAACTAAATGAAACATTTATCAGCATCCTTATAAAAACTTTAAGCCCTTTGGGGAAAAAAATATCTACCCTCCATCTGCATTATGTCACCAAGCAAAAACCTTGACACTCATGACACATGCCCACCTGCTCAGCGGTTCACTGAAGCCTACATGCCCTCTTTGTGGCTGCAACGAATTTACTACACTTCATCTGATAGATACTTGTCCTTCCCTACAAAATATCAGAACATCCTTTTTCTCAAGCATCAAACCATCGGAACTCCTCAAACAGACAACGGTATGCAATTTAAATAAGATATGTGATTATGTATCTAGATGTAAATTAAGGCTATAAGGCACGCTGCCATTTTTTATTATACTAATAGCCGAAGGCCATAGTAGCCAGTGCTTTATCTCTTTAAGTGGAATAGTTATTTATAATTGTTACTCTTTTAATAAATAAAAAAAAAATAATAATAATTTTTAAATTTTGTTTATTGTACAAAAACCAAATTTTTCGACTCTCTTCTTAATCCTCTTACACACCGCATCTATAATTACGACATTGCAAACTTCATTTTTCCATATCAATCTGCTTCAAGCTTCCGCTGTGTACTATAAAATCATGGATCTTCCACTCTACGTGAAAATAAAAAATGGTGAATATTTAAGTCAGCAAAAGTGTATAATTATAATTACAACCCAATGCTCTGAGTTGTGATGCAAAGTATTTTCATAAAAGTAATTATTGAAAAATTCGATTGAAACAAAAAAACAAAAAAATAAATAACCAAAAAAAAAAAAATAATTACCAAACCTTGACCATGAAGTAATTTCAGTAGAATTGCTTAGACTTACTTCAGACCGACATCTAAAATTCAAATTGGAATTACATACACAGCCCATCCGCATAAACTAAAACTAAGTATGTATGCATTCGCAACCATGTGGGTATGTGAAAAAGTCAGACAGCTAAAGTGCAAATGTGCAGATAAATATTTAAATATTATGAAAAATTAATATGCACAAATGTTTGAATGGAAAATATCTACACTTATGTCGGATCAGTTGAGGGTTATACGGATGTTAGCAATGTAACGACTGGAAAAGTTTTCGCGCCAGTCTGACAGGCAATTAAAAGTTGTAGAATAAATTATAAAAGTCCGGAGTGTTTACTTCTTTCCGTATTTCTATAGGATGTTCATATGCATTCTAACTGGTACAATGGGTGTACGATATTTTCCGCTTACTCACATCTTTGCCATGCATTTAGACAGTGCTTCATGGATACAAAACATATATATGTATGTGTACTAATCACATATGTAAGAATTTCTGGCGTAAAACTGTAGTAATTACGTTAAAAGCCACACATTTCTGAATACAAATGAGAATGGACGTACCGGAAGTATTGAGAATATAATAAAAACAAGCAAGCACCTAAGTGGATGACACAAACATTTAACATATAACTCCAATTTTCGGCAGTCGAGCATTTTTATAGAATTCTGTCAATACCTGAAAGCAATATCTGCTGCTTAATAAAAATATCTGCATACGAGGGGTTAGCAAAAAGTAGGGTTAAACCAGTATTTGTAGTTAGCCCAACTACCTAAAGTAAATGGTTTTTTCTTGCGCTCATCCTGATTGGTGGAACTATGTAAAATATCATATAAGTAGGTCGCCTTTTCTGGAAGACACAGTCGACGAAGTGACTTGTTTTGATTTTCACTACGTAGGTTTTTCCCGTGGCTGGTCTGAAACCCAGCGCACAACCAGATATCCTGGGTTGCTTCGCCTTCTCACATTAGCTCGCTCTCAAACGGATGTTCGGGAGCTAATCGGAGTATACTTGGGTGAATTCAAGAAATTGTGAGCTGCACACGGAACCATTCTCTAAATTCGGCCAAAATCGCTTACGACGAGTTAAAATTTAAATGAAAAAAAAAACTAGAAAAGTGAAGTAGGAACCCTCATTAAGTAGCCTTTCTACTTCTTGATTTGTGTGATAACCGCTTAAGCGATTTGGTCGAGTTCCCAATGTCAAGCGCCCAATGTACACATGAAGTGAAGTCAAGTCTTTCTCCACCTGATCGTTGCAACACAAAGGATAAGTTCCTCTTCTTCTGCTACCACCAGCTGGTACCGCATGGAATACTTAAGGGAGTCGGAGCACTTATTTATATCCACTCGGACAACATTTCTTAACCTGGGTATCCGCTGGATTTTTATTCGCTGCACTATCCACCGTAAATATCCATCGCCTCTTATACGCACCGTCGCCTACTTGCAAGTCCTTGTCCTTAGTTCGTTTGCTGTGGCCCTCATATGAGTAGGGAGGTCGAGGTGCTGTTATTTTCATTGGGAACCTCTTTTTTACGAGGCAGGTTCCGAACCCCGCACATAACCAGATATCCTTGGCTGTTTCGCCTTCTCACATTAGCTCGCTTCCAAAAACGTGATCGAAAGCTATTCAGAAGATACTTGGGTAAAGCCTGGAAGTTGTGAACTTCTTGATCCGTATGCAAGACACTCAGTGGCCAGGAAATTTCCAGGTGAAGGACAATCAGAGACTTTCGTCACTTGCGTGGACTTCCACACAGGGAACCATCATCCAATAAAGGATGTCTACGAACGAAACACATGCCGACTTAGTGAAATATTGGGGGGCTCTACTCCTCCATATTCCGCAGCTGAGCGATTTCATGTCAAGTAATCGAAATATTCTAGGCATTGTAAGTTCCTCTAACAATTCGTTTATTCGTAAGATTGAGTATAATAAGAAGTAAACTGAAATTGCAACTTTGCAATTCAAGAGCTTACACAGGCCGCACAAAAAGTTTAAATTATAACGGCTGTGAGACAAGAGGTGGATTTCGTGTCGGAAATTAAGACACCAATGACACCAATTTTTTCTTTCTCAACAAAGTCCCCTTTTCCCAACACTCCGGCCATTTTTTAAACCCTCCAAAAAAATAGGATTTGTCGAACTCTCTAAAATACGCTTTTGACTCGGCGATGACTTCTTCTTTTGAACTAAATTTTTTTCCCGAAAGCTATTTCTTCATTTTAGGGTTTTGTTAGTTAACAAGAAAAAGTCGTAGGGAGCTAGATCAAGTAAATACGGGGGTGTGGCAGCAATTCGTACCGCAATTCATGAAGTTTGGCGGCGACAACTCCGGATGAACTTGGTGGTGCGTTATCGTGGCGAAAAAGAAGCCAAATGTGGCGTGTCTCGTTCATTTTTTTGTGAAAGCGTAGCAATAACTCACTGTAGTATTGTCCAGTGATCATTCTTCGTTTGTTCTAAAAAATCCAAGAGGATGACGCCGTTCGCATCCCAAAACATCGTCGCCATGGCCTTTTTAGCCAGTCTGTCTGGGACTGTCTTTACCTTCTTTGGAGCAGTTTCACTGGGAGAAATCCATTGTTTTGATTGTTGCTAAGTTTTTGATGTCACAGGCTTCATCTTCGGTGAGAACTAGACGCAAAAAATCCTTCGGATCTCGCTTAAAATTCTCCAAACACTGCTTCGAAGTTAACAGCCGCATTCGCTTGTTATCCACCGTGAGCAATTGGGCCACCCATCGGGCAGACAATTTCTTCATCGCCAACTTATCATGCAAAATATTAATGGCCCTTGCGGCAGACATAGCTATTTCCTCTCTTACTTCACGCACTTTCGTTCATCGATCAACGAGAATCATCTCGTGGTAACCACGTCTGCCGGGCATCCTGGTCCCTCCTCGTCCAAAATGAATGTTCGCCCACGTTTAAATTCGTTGAACCAATATCTAACTGTGGTCATAGAGGGCGTAGCGTCCCCATAGGCAGCATCCAACTTTGCTTTTATCTCCTCGCATTTTTTCCCATCCAAACACAAAAGGCGAATTACCGAATGACCCCACGGGTTATTCGAATAGCTGTCAAATCCAAACTAACCTATCAATCAGTCTGAAATTTGTTTTGCCGTCGTTTGATAGATGGCAACACACGATGCTACTACCAACTTCTCTCAGGAACACCGTCTTTCATGAAACACGGGTATTTATTGAACCGCCCTCGTATATCAATTCAAATTAGTTTTTGATTACCCCTCATATCTACATATATATTTGTATATGGCTTTGCATGAAAAATAGGTAACACATGAAATCAGCTAGAAAATTTTTGCAAATTTTGCAGAATTTCATTCTTATAGTTGTGCAATATGAAGTCCTTTCATTATTTTCTTCGTATGTTGTTTTTTGTTGTTTTCTATCATTCAGCATTCACAATTGTCATCGATTTGCATACGTCTCTTGGCTGAGATAAAAGTTTACAAAACAGCATTGAAACTTTCGAGACATTTCAAGCAATTTTCTTCATTCACTACGTGCATCAGTTTAGTATTTTTGTTTTTTTCTTGCTGATCGTTTTGTGCCAAAACTAGTGTAGCTTCTTATATAGTAAACGGTGAAATTAATTTAAAAGATTTAGTTTATTTTCTTTTCTAGTATTTGAATGCATTGATTTGGTACTTAGACTGAGCAGATGCATTAAAATGGCATACACACATTTACCTTTAGAAAACATTATACATGAAATTTTTAAAAATAGGATTAAATAACTCAATAAATAACATATAATTAAAAAAACTGAGATTCCTAACTAACAAACTTCATTATTCCTAATATCTATTCGAATGTCTCTTTTCTTCGGTATTATATGAGAGACTTTAGAGATTCCTATACTGAGAAAACTCCTTTTAAATCGTAAGTTTGGTTAGTTAGTTGCCTCAGTTATTTGAAATTCAACTTGTTCGACCTACTCCTATAGACTTGAAAGAGTTCGAAAAATATTCTTCCGTTTCTCCTCTGGGCATCTTAAATTTGTTAGTCCTTTATCAACTTTCTTTTAGAAATGCAACCTTACTTCTAGAAAAGCATTAACTAGTCTCCTATATTCGGATAGAGAGGACTTACGATTTTTCGCTGGACACTATACGATACATTAGGTCTCTGTTATCATTACGCCAGAAGCGTCTTCAATCCTGTAGGAGGAGCCTAAGGAAGTACTCAAATTCATTAAATGCTACCAATTATAGGCTCGCAGCAAGTTAATACATTGTATTAGAGGTCGTTTACACACTTACAGGGTATTTGTGTAAATATGATCATATCATAGTATCTACCTGGGAATATAATAACTTAATCTTTTCAATTTGTATGAGGATTTATATGCAGGAACAAAAATTATTATCGGATATGCAAAATTATCGATCCTCCAACAAGAACATCGAATTCTTGCAAACGAAATCGGGACACCCGAAGTCGCACCAAGTTTTCTCAATATATTCCTTCGAAGCCAACAAAATATGGTGCATAGATTTGAAGCACCTGCGATACACAAGGGCACATCAAGCAATAAGGTTGTTGCTACATGTGCCACTGAAGTTCGAAAAGAAAGAGAGTTACTCGGCAAGAATGCGTCAAATACAACAATCATTGCCTCACACAAACGTTGTGCCAAAACTGCTATAGGGCGCCAACTGCAGAAAAATGCAATCTACTGGGATAAAATATGGTTTCTTTATTTAGTTAAGATTAACTTTAAATTATAAAGCCAGAAAAGCATTATTTCCACCTCGGTATATACCTAACCACCCTTGTAACAAGTAAAATTAAGAGAAAGTGACGAAAACATACTATTAAATTATTTAATATATTTAAAAAAAAAATTGAGAAAATTTGATAGCTGAGCTGAAAGCACTTTGGGACTTGATAAATACTCTCTAAGTCATAAATACGTGAGAATCAAAATTGGAACGATACACTTTTCATATCAAAGACACTCATACCATACTCCGTTTTTAATACTAAATAGTTTCCTTGGTAGCTTCCTCTTGCTATTAGTATTCATTCACTAATACCGGTTTGCTGAGTAATAAGTCCTTATGGTGGCAAGCTCAACAGATTGTATGCTGAGCATTGTAACGCAATAAACTTTTCGTAGTTTGTTTTGATTTTTATTTTCTATGATTTGTAATTACTTTTTTAGCGGCCTCTAATCAGCTACCGCGAAGTATCAAGCAAAAATGATTGCTCTTACAGTCCCGGGAGAGAAGGAGTGATGGGAGATATATTAGAAAAAAAAATGAAATGAGCGACAAACAACTAAAAAGGCCTAAGTTCGGTCCGGACGTACTCCCAATTTATAATAATAAAGGATGAAAATTAGTATGAAAATTTAGTTTCTTTGACGTTCCACTATTTTTTATTTAAAGCACGGCTCTTAAAAATTAAAATATATGTGAAACATATCAACACTTAAAAGCCCACCATTAGCATGGCTACAGGTTATCATACGAGAATTCGAGTTTTAAAGGACTCGGTCTCACATTATCGCATGGAGTTCAGCAATCTTGATCCGAATATTGTGTTTCAGCTCTGGAATCGTTGTTAGTTTATTCATATAAACTTAGCTTTTCAAAGAACCCCAGTCTGATCTGCCACTCCGTGTTCTATTCTCGAATCAGTTCATTGAAATTTTTTCATCAACCTTTGATTCATTTGGACGATTATCTCCACCAAACAAATCACGAATTTTGCGATATGTTATTCTTAAACTTGGGTAGGCACAGCTATTTTTTTGACATAAACGACACACTGGGCTAAGTATCACCTCAATTCATAAACTTTTGTTTGTAGGTATTTAGATTAAATAAATTTAAAATATATTGGTTAAATTAATTTATTCAAAGCTATCATATAATATAATGAAATGCTTGGATTTTTTTCATATATCAAAGATAAATTTGATCAGATTTATGAGCTTTGTCTTCTAAAGCAAAAAAAGATATCGGGAAGCAATCCTGGACTTCAGAAAACTATATACAGTCTGTGTCAGACGTATAGAATCGGGTTTTTCTTGTAACTTCACGATACATTTCATTCTGCTGCATAATACTCCTCCTCAAGGGTTACGATGCTAGTGCTAACTCAGATTAGTGTCGTTCGAAAATTTCCCGTAAACGCAACCAAACAAAAATGAGTGAGAAGTACGCGAAGCTTTTTGAAGCTGTTTTTAAGCATGCTTTCGAAAGTGCCGAAATTATCAAAAGTGATTAAAAATCAAAAAAGTTTGTTGTAATGTGGAATCAGCGGTACAAAGTGTGCAAAATGTTGATGACTTTTTCGAGCGCGGCTTGAAGCGAGTGATGACAAAAAAGCAGGATAAAGTGATCGTCCAACTTTTTGAGCGGGACTTTTTTTGTGACTACGCCGAGCATGCACAATTCTTGCTAAAAATGCAATAGATGTGATTATCAACATACTATATCCTACCGTCCCACATCATCAAAACCACTATTCTCAGAAAAACACATTGAGAATCAACAAAAGAAGAAAATGGCGTCACAGTATTGGACTGGCCTTCCCAGTCCGCAGACGCCAACCCCATTGAAAATGTGTGGGGAATTATGAAAACGCATCTTGCCGGAAGGTCAGTCTATGATTTCAAGCAACTTGTGCGTCAAATTCGCAAAATCTAGTTCTGTGTGTCGACGAGCTACGCAGAAAAGCTTTTAGCATGAAAAATATGCCGGGATATACTCGACAACAATGAAAACTACACGGCGAATTGGGTAATTGCGACTCGTAGGCTTGTACATACTTTCATGTGAAAACAATTTTAAATTTATATCTTTTATATTTCAGGAATAAGCGCGGCTCCTTTTTTCTGACACAGATTGTAAACTTAAAAATGGTGTAGTAAGAATACGAAAAAAAGTCAAATTCATAAAAATTGGTTAGTTAATTATTAGTTTGTTACATTATATTGTACTTGTAGTAGTATGAACTATGTTTCTGTATAAAATGAATTAAAATAACAAAATATAAATACAAATTTTTTATCCAAATTTTTTTTCTGACTGTAAAACAGCACGCGAACTATACACTGTGGTACATTTCACAAATCATTGTTTTACTACTGAGGACTTACGGTATGAATTCGCAGAGTAAAATAAGCGTTCCTAAACTACAACCGACGGTATATTTTAATAACTTCTAAGTTAAAACAAAATTAATTTCAATACTAAGGAAAAGTTACTCGACATCAGATAATATACGTACTTGAGAGCTCGTCTAGAGACATTGTACGACACATCATTACTATACTAATACTATTGTTTATTGTAGTACTTAATAATATAATATTAGTTGAAAATAAATAAACAAATAAAAAAAAAAAAAAGACGGTATATTTCCAAATGTGAGAAATAAATAAATCACAAGCCATCACACATCCTATGAGGAGATACGCTCTCAAGTGTGTCAATTTATTCTATCGTGTACAAATGTACACCTGTCCGCTTGCCAAAGATGACATTAAAAATGGTAACGTCAAGGAACTGTTCACTACTGACATCTAGGCGTCACTTTTGAAAGACCTTTTGAAAGGAGTAAATCTTATTTATTTATACTAATAGGAACGCCGCACACTGGGGATTTTGCGGAAAAAGTCAAATTTGAAACATACCACCTACGCAATGTTTAATGGTATTTCTAAATTCCAGAATAGAACCAACAATAAAATCAAAAAGAATTACTAAACTCCGACTTACAGTTTTTTTTTATAGATATGTCAAAAGTATAATTTTTTTATAGTATTGAACTGACTAAGAGAAAACTTCAAAGCCCAAGGGGTTGTTTTTTCCTTTTGCTTGAGCCGACTTCCAATTTTTTATTTTTCATTTAGGGTACAATATTTTTATATATTTTAGCCGGAAGAACAAAGGCTGTAAAGCATTTGATTATATATTTATAATTAATTTTACGAAAAAACAAAAAAGAAAATCATATGCCTTCATATTCTTGGATCTGCAAGTTGAGTTACATTTACCTACGGTCAGAAACTAGTATCAACGTGTTGCTTAATAACGTCTCTTTCAGTTTTAATCAATTGCAGGTGCCACCAGGCGCCACTGATTATTTTTTGGCAATGATAATAACTAAACGCTTTCTAGTATGTGCATAATGATAACGAAACACTTTTAATTTTGTTTTGACATTTTGAGGGTAATTCAGAATTATGAACTTACATGTATCCTGTGCGTAAATATTTGCTGGCTTAAAAAAAAAAAATTAAAATTTATGAATTTAAAAAAAAAAAATTTTTTAAATTTTTTAAAAAAATAGTTTTTAGACATGTTATTTTCATACACAAATATATACAACTTCGTTAGTAGTAAAAATGTAAATATTTTTTGGGATGTATACTTTTTTCCGCATCTCTGTACAAAAATCCCCAGTGTGCGCCGTAGAAAATAATATGCTATAAGCAATTCTTTTTTCCGAATTCATAAAATGTCTCCAATGTAGTTTAAAAAAAACGTCACTCAACACCTCATTAGCTTCTGATTGAATATTAAACTTACTGATTGGATATTAACTTAGATATCTTTCTTGTATACATACTTGTACATATGTACAAGCATATGTATATGACTTATGTACCCAATCGTATTTATCTGCAAGTTTATTCTTTTCAAAGGCAAGTGCTTCATGTTTCTTAAACCACTTTGATTTTCCCAGTGAAGCGCCACTTTAAATTGTGGGCACATTGTCCTAGCACTCCACATTTTGCATTGCTCCGCTATCCTTGTCCTTTCTGTTAGTTCATCTTATAGACGAGACAAAGGAAAATATCATCGGTCTGATGCACGTTGACTGCGGCACGTACGTGACAAGTTGTCGATTGCGCAATTGTTTTCAATTTAGCAAACTTCCTTTTTCGACGCATCATTTTCTTATTTTTTTGCTTCAACTTATTCGGAAAGGAAATGAAAAATATAGGAGGGAAAATGAGAGGAAAAAATAACTGTCGCAGAGTAATTGAAACATTTATTTTATGATATCATTTTTAAAAAGCAGTGTTCACACAGACACACATACATACATACACACATACACACATGCATACTACAATATGCACATGCACAATTTTTATGCCACTAAAAAACCTCTCTTGTGGATAAACTATTACTTTAATAGCATGATTGACATACAAATTATGAATATAATGCAATAATCATTACTTTTTTGTTTAAGATTAAATAGAAGAAGTATTAGAAACACTTAAATTACAAAATCTAGTGATAACAGAACATTTTTATTATTACTATCCTCATCTTAAGTTTTATGTTAAAGGGTGTCTAGAAGTGAAATTTTATTTGACATATAAAATACTCACGGAAAAATGGATAATCTATCAGCAATACATTAAGGAGTTATATACAGTTAAAAGGCAGAAAAAAGCGAATTTTCCAAGAATTTTTTTTAAGAAAACTTTCAAATTTATTGATCTAAAAATTTGTTCACATATTATGTTATCTCTTAACAGTGTTTTAAGGCTATGTATTAGTAAAAATATTTATTTGGAAAGGAGCTACAGCTGATCTCCGGGAGCTCTTCCCAAAAAAGACGTTTTGACCACTATATCTCTGAACTGGATTCTCTGAAATTAAAAAACCAAATAGATTTCGTTCAAGTAATGTTAAATCTAGTAATTAATCGAAGGAATAAGGAAAATGACGATTTCTAAAAAAAAAATATTTTTGACCAAAATTTCGGCCTTAAATTGTTTATAAAATTTGAGGCTAACCGCTTTAGCCGTTTTCGAGTAATGTTGGTGACCGACTTTGAAAACACCATTTTGAGAAAAACGCGTTTAAGGGGGAGCCTGCTTCAGAGGCTTCAAAAAATCTTTTTTTTTTTTTTGCATAAATGTCTTCCCAAACTATCCAAGAATGTGTCCTCAAAATTTCAGAAGCAAATTCAAAATATTTTCGCAGTTACAGAAGAAATTGTGAGCAAGCGTCGAGCAGGTATACGAGCGGCCGGATCGCTCGAAGTGCGATTTCTCGGCTTTTGATTTTTACGATTTTTCCTAATTGGCGGGAAAGATATGGAAAAAGTTAAACGTCTTATCGAAACGAGATTACATTGATTGTATTCGGAATTAAATTCTCTTCTAGTTGATCCTAAAAAACCTAAAGAAAGTTATGATTAACGCACTTCTTAAGCAATTTAAAATGAATTTGTTTTTCCAAAAAAAAATATTATTTTTTTAATTAGCAAAAAATTGTTGAATTTCTCACGGTTTGTTAAATTTTCTTGGTTTAACTAGAAGCTGTACTAAATTAAAAATTTTTTTGGGTTTTTGGTTTCAGATGAAAATTGCGACCTGCATCTTTCCCGCCGCACGACACATGCACACTCGGGCGCCTCGATGTTTTGAAGCATCTAAAGCAGGCTCCCCCTTAAAGTTTTAAAAAGGCTTTCAAGCATTCTGAAACGTCTTTTTAAATTTGCGTGTAACTTCGAACACATTAACCAGAACGAAATTAAATTTTCTGTGTGTATTCTTAAATATATGAACATTAAGAAAAAATATAAAAAAAATGTGTTTTTTGAAAATTCTTCCTGTATAAAACCCCTTGAAACTGTGGCACCGTCCAGCCTGTACATAACAAAATATTATGAAAAATTATTGTTTACGTTGGAGTTGCCTTAAGGCCCATGTTAAGAGCTGCCGATAGATGGGTTCTTTAGGAGTATTTTGCATATTCGCTTGTTTTGAAATCTGAAATTTTCTATGCATTATTTTTATTTACCATCGATAAGAAAAATTTCCACATTATCTTTTACGGTTACAAAATGACCACCAAAATATTTCGTTTCACTAATTATAAGGTGAGATTTAAAAAGTAATGACTTTATATTTTTAAACTTATTCGAATTAAAAATGCAGATGATTTAGGATGCCGATTTGAAGGACTGCTCTTCGGTGGTTGGTTTTGCTTAACTGCACGACAACTTCGTTAAGATTCGTCACCCGTTATGACGTACTTTGAACACCGCGACTGAACATTCTTCAACATTTCTGTACAGCAATCCTCTTTTGGCCAATTACCTAATTATGAGTTATCCAACGAGAACAAATATTCTTCAATCAAGGCATATCATCGATTGTTTTTGACACAACAGCCGCTTCTGGACTGCCTTCACGAAATTCATCCTATAATGATCATCAGCCACTTTGGAAGTCATTGTACCAAGGCTTCACAATGGCTAAGTGTGGTGCTTTAATGCCGAAGTTAAGGTAAATCGCAAAAATTCATATTTTACACTCGACATGTTCAGCTCGAGTTATACGCTCACATGATAAGGTCACATTAACTTTTCACTACCTACAGGGTCCGGCACTCGAAGTGTAACCAATTAAAAAGGCCATAAATTTAGTTTGGAAAATTACTTTTATTCAACTCAAAATACAAAATGTGTGAAAATAATACAAAATTAAGAATTAATTTCCTTTTGCTCGATATGAACACCTTTTAACACCTTTTGCCTTAACTATAGCCTTGAGACGGTCCAGAAATGAATCCCAACCTGCCCGAATGTGATTTGCAGATATTTTGGCCCATTCGCGGGCAATAGCTTTTTTCAGTGCGTCGAGACTGGTGAATCTTTAAGTTCGGAGCTTGCTCTCCAAAATGGCTCAAAGAGAAAAATCCATCGGATTCACGTCTGGTGAATTTGAGAGCCATTGGGTGAACGTTATGACGTTCGGAACGTTCTTTTTAAGCCATTCTTGGTTCACTCGAGCTTTGTGAGATGGTGCCGAGCCCTGTTGAAACGTCCATGGTCTGCCACCGAAATGTTTGTCTGTCCACGACTTCAAAGCAACCTCCAGAATACTTTCCCGATAATATTTCGCATTTACTTTGGCGCCGGGCTCGATGAAAACGATTGGAGAGCGCTCATCTGCGGCTACAGCGGCCCAAATCCATTACCTGTGGCGGGTGCTACCTCCTGGTGGCCAATCGATGACTCAAATTCTCGGATGAACGATCGGTCAAATAAACTCAATCGTTTTGGGAGTTTACGAATTGCTCAATTTGAATAATTTTCTCGTCAGAAAACACAATGCTCGGAAATTGACCGCTTTCGGCTAAGCGAAACAATTCCTTCGCACTCTCAAATCTGATTTATTGCTGCTTTGGTGTGAGATCATGTGTCTTTTGTATCTTGTAAGGCTTGATTTTGAGATAATTTTTCAGTATGCGGCGGATGCTATGGTCAGATATTTCCAGTTCTCTCGCCATTTGATTGACACTTCGTTGGGGATTTCACACAAGCTTCTTCACTTTTTGAACCATATCCGCTGACGTCGCAGTGTTTTGATGACCACCTCCAGGACGCTGCCCGATGCTACCAGTATCATTGTAACGAGTAATGATGCGATAAACAAAATCTCGATTTACCTTAAGTTGCTCGAGCTCACGAACAATCGCTGGTTGTGATTTTCTTGTCAAATATAATGCAATTACACTATTACGTTTAAATTCCATTACTGATTTTCTTTTCTCGTGTTTACTCTCAGCAAAATGCTTCTGGGCGTTTGTAAACAATACTCTGGTTTGTCATTTAGCTAACTAACAGACAGCTGATGCACGTACATCAGCTACGCGAGCGGTCTGAAGTTGGTTACACTTCGAGTGCCGGACCCTGTACATTCACAATCAATATACAACAGGGTTTGCTAATTTTTTATAAAAATATAGTTCATTGTATA
>JAYXIM010030373.1:0-11517 GCA_037575425.1 Anastrepha fraterculus
AATTGAACAACACTTGTATGAAATTCGTTTACACTACCAGTCTAGGAATGTTTTTCAATAATACTCCATCTTGAAATAGCCAAATTTACAGTGCAATAGGCAAACATCTGTGCCATGTTTCGTCTATTATGGGCTATTTAGTACTTTGCCCTAGTGAAAATGCGACTGCTTTTAGTTAAATCATTTCTGTTTCCAACCCTATTGTATGGATGTGAACTGCATGTCGATTGTGATAGTCTGTGTCTTAGTAATCTTAATGTCCTCTATGACAACATCGCCAGACACGTGTATTGTGTAAACGTCGTGATGAGACATCAGTTTTGCCTTGAAAATATGTTCTGTAAAATTTGATGATTTATTAAAAGTAAAATGCCTAATGCTTGCTTCATAAGATCATCAACTCTCGTGAGCCCAACTACCTTGACGAACGAATTCAATTCACTAGATCGGCCCGATCATTTAACTTGCTAAGTATGAAATACAATTGCGCTTATCTGAGTGTCAGTTCTTCGTTTTTGCTGTTCGTCTCTTAGAATGCTCTGCCACAAAGGAGCCAAAGGAGATTACGCTTAAAATGTTCTTCTAATGCTTCCTTGTTCTTCTCCTCCTACTTCCACTTTTTCACAACCTTCTATTTCCCTATTTACCAAATCTTTTTCCCTAAAACACTTCGGTTTATAATGTTATTTTAAAGCTAATAAAATTAAACACTGTGAAATAGCTTAATAAACATATACTTGTAAAAAAAAAATTGTACACAAACAAATAAAATTGCGTCTAACCTGGTTTTTTGTTCCTCTTATTGCTACAGTGTCAGATAACCTTGATTTCGTTGATTTCATACGAAGTTGAAATTTATGTGCTAAAAAATATTTTCTCTTTATAAGAGTATTTCAAATGTTTTGTTTCTGTAACTGAAGTATTGTTGCACTTAATTGTAATGCCTTCTCTTTCAGGCAGCACTTTTCCTATTGTTTAATTGTATTTCTTCTGTTTCACTTTGAGTATGAGTGGTTACTGTGCTGTAGTTCCATAAAGTTGGTCAGGAAATTTAATATTGGCGAACGTTGCTGCATTACTGCGCAAACAGGTATTACTATTTTCAGTGCTCATAATATTAAGGAAAATTTAGAGGGACACAATCAGGAATGACCTTTACATGGTACGATGTTAAAACTGAAGGTAAGGCAAGGTCAAAAATTAATGAATAATTATATCTTTCTTTATCATTTTATTATAAATATTAAATATACCCAAAATCCATAAATATTCTAGTTTAGAAATACTTGAAAGAAAAAATTTACTTAAAATATTTTTGTTTGTTTTTAATTTAAACTTTCTTGTTTAAACAATTTTTTTGAAAACGCGTATATCTTGATTCTTACTATGCCTTCTCAGCTAATTGTGGTTTTTGGGTAACTTTAGAAGTACCTACGTAAAATTCAGAAAAAAATAATATCGTAAACGATGGTTTTGCAGCACAGTGAAATCAAAATTTTACATGGTGGGAACATAGTTATATGGGGGCGAGTGCTTGATGGTTAATTGAAAAGTATATATAGGCGATTGTTAGAACCCATAAAGGCGTTCAACTTGATGATCAAACTATGGGTTGTGTTACGACCCATTTTGCAGAGAGCTTAGGCAGGTATTATCAGTTGTATTACTGTGCACGAGAACCTGAGATAAGTTCATGCTTGAACAGAAGTGTGTGTTAAAATCTTCCTCAGAGAAAGATGGTTTAGGAACCAACCTATGGGCAACTCTGTAATCGATTAGAAGAGACATGCGTTAATGTCGTGATCATAACCAGAACCGTACATACCAATTGAATTTTGGTAAAATACTTCTAATTTAAGCCTTTACTAAGTAGATAAGCTCCCAATTTGAAAGTGTATTCAATGCAACTTAAGAAGAAACCAAATTGCTTTGCCTGCAAGGACGTTGCAGGATATAAGTTTGAGCTCGAAAATTAGGAAAGTTTTACTGTTTAAACAATCTTCCAAATGAAGTATCAGACATATTTTCCTAAGACTTTGGACGTAGGTGAGGGCAATTCATAATTTTTTCATCAAATCGGTTCAGAGAAAAAGCAGCTGTCTTGATTTACATTCTAAACTTCAAACTTAATTTACTCTTCCGCTCAATCGGGTATTTTCTCAGAATTATTCCTTGGTTAGCCTACCTGACACCTTAGATTACCTGTTTTTTATTGCTATTTAAATATTAAAAAAAAATGTATCAAATCTTTATAGATCGATAAGCAAGTAAAGTAAATTAAGCTTTCTAAAATTTGTGCAATTCGTTAAGTTCTCTCGCCCCTCATAAATACATTTTGAAATCACCAGTTCATCTATAGACACACACAGGGCTTAGCCACAAGCTGTAAGTTGTTGGTTATACTCGTAAATGAGCTAAATGAATGACTTCGTAGAGATTATATTGCAATTGCACCGCGAATTACAAATTCTCACCACCCATTTACAGCTATGTCGTATACGCTACCTTTAAAGAACCAATACATAGACATATGTAGGCAGATAAAAGTATGCGGTAATGGCTGGAGTTGTATAGTGGAGTACGAAGTCTAAAATTGTAATATATACATATATATATTGTATATATGTGCACCTCAGTTTTGGAGGATAATGCCCTCAGCAAAATGTACAAACAAATTTGGATGCAGTTCACGTAGGCCAGTGCCAAAATGGCGGCGTATACGGCCATTGAGTTATGCTCAAAACGCCTGGTAGGTGGTGATTAGGCAGAGGCCAACCGCTAAGTATTTCTGATAAAGATATGAGCGTACAGGGTGATCAGGAATTAAGGCACGAAAGTAAAAAATATTCAGAAGTTTCTCAAATTAAATATTGTAGTTTGAAATTACTCCTTCATATATAGGTATGTATCGGATGTTATTTTAAGAACTTGAGAAATTGAAATGATAATACAAAGCAGAAATCGTATTGGATTGCATTTTTTTACTCTAATCTGGTAGCTAATTTCATGGCATTGATTTTTTTTAATATGATATCCGGCATATTTCCGCCGCGGCCACGAGTTACATGGTCCATTCCATCAGTCAAATTTTTTGACTACTTTTTCCAATAAATCTGGTCGTATGGCGCCAATGGTGTGGGAAGTATTGCAGTAAGTCGATTGTTAAGCGCACTGACTAACATTTTTTGGAAACAGTTAGTATGACTCGATATCCCTAAAAATTCACCGTAACGGCAGCTTCTTCCTCATTTCGTAAGAAATAATGACCGATGATACCGCCAACGTTTTAGGCGCACATAAAATGGACGATTCATGATGACTTGTTACACCTTACTGAACAGAAATGCCAACACAGTTTACCGTTCTCAGCTGACAACCCGTACTTATCGAAATCGATAGTTCTCATGCACCTTCAAAAACACCCGACACATACCTAAAAATTATTTCGTGCATGACTACCAGCCGTTTGCTGCCGGAGTCATGATACCGTAAACGATTAAATTTTGCAAGATTCAGAGTACATTTCTGCAATCAAAAAGGTTTTACAAAAATCACTTACTGGTATGTTATTTGTAGAGCAACATTAAGCCATCCTAGAAATTGGAAAGAAAATTGTACCAAACACCTAGAGAGATGAGTGAGAACTCAATTCGTGTTTAATTCAGCACTCTTTCTTGATTGGCTTTTAGAACTAAGATTTACCTACCCTACCTTTCTGAGGGTTCTTGATGTGCTGAATATGAATCTGATATCAGAATAGTTCGCGTTTTCCATAATTTCCGGATCAAAGATACAAAAAAAGTCTTAGCTATATTTGTGCTAAATGATCTGTGATATATATATTTCTATTCATTCCGTATCAATATCTCAAAGCATACCCCATTGCCTCAATTCCTAAGGTTTTATGCGTAAGCATTCTTTGTTTTTCTCTGGAATATCATCTGGTGAATAAAGAGAACTCGCCATTTTTGTAGACAGTCAATTCAAAATGTGTTACAGTAAGCGAATGTTCAGTAATCAAATGTTTCTACAACCTCTTCGGCAGCACATCGTCTACCGGCTTTAACTACTGGGATGTAGAAGAATTTCCGAAAATGAAGAAGCAGGCTGTGATAGGACTAGGGTAATCGAGTTGAAGTAAAGAAGTTGCTCTGGATTTCTTCAGACTGGGGCTGAGTCAGACTGAACACTAGCAAAAAATCACGCTTGCTTTGATTACCTTCTGATGAGTGAATAAGAATGAGCATACTCGGACTCATAAAAACGAACGAATGGCCACTAATGTGGCACTCTACTTCTATGCCTATGACCCCCAGATGAAGCTCGATTTCTGAAAGGGCTTTTATATAGCTATAGAGCTGTACAGTTGAGGTAAAGGTAAAGGCAAAGTCAATTTAGGATTTCTATAAGCTTTAGATTTTTCCTTAACCACACCTTCAAGAATCTGGACAGTTTATGTACTCCCTCGTTAGAAAAGCTAATTAGGTTTACCAAAAGGTTAGGATCGTCTAAGAATATGTGGGTACGATTTTGAGTCCCTGTGTCCTTCCTGAGTACGGCGAGAAATAGTTTTTACAAAATTAATTTTTTCGTACATATTCGCGACATTCTTCCAAATATTTATATGATACCAGATATTTCCTTCAACGTCATTAGTGGGCTAAAGTGACTACATAACCTTGTACTGTTTAGCATTTTTAACGGGATTAGGCTTGAAGTCTATATCTAATTTTTTATACATATAATGCTGCTCTGCGATTCCTAGTGGAGATGTGAAAGTTTAGCATTACTGGCACAGTACAATAGAAATTCCAATATATTATATGTAGTTGCATGCGGGTTGCTGACCTCGGGATTTCAAGATACTTTTAATATAACCCCGAGATCCTAGGATTATAATGCTTGAATTTAGTAAAAAAAACGTAACAGATTTAAAGTTGAACCTTCTAACTGTAATCGAAATCAGTCGCACTTAAAACCAGTCAAGTAACTAAAAGCAAAAATTCTGTTCTTTGGATTAATATCAACTTTTTTCATAAAATTTTCAGTACTCTAAAGCAGAGATATGCCGGGACTACTGTATGCTGACTTTAGCATCCCTACTGTCAGATGATTTTAGTTTTATCTTCTCACAGAGACGTTCTCCCATTCTCCCCCACACCACTTTAGCTCCCTAGTCACTCACTATTGGAATCCATTTACTGTATCGTCATTCACGTAAAGAAACGAAACGAACTTATTGGCGCGGTTTCTGTTAACTGTCAGTTTGTCGTTGTCGTCTAAGTAAGTGTAAGTAATTGTCTGCCGGGCAATTTGGCGGACTGCCTGCCTGTCTGTCTGTCTGCTTACCGTTGGGCGTGTGCTGACTTGACTTAAATGGCTTGCTCATTTCTAATAATATTTGAACGCCATATTTTAGGTGTCTAGCGAATAACAGCTTTGTTTTTGTATTTAGAATATAATTCCTGCTACCAATATGCGGTTGAATGGTTTACGCTTTTTGGCACATTTGTATATGCGAGTAACTAGACGGTATTGATTTTAAGTGTAGCAACCACGGTGTATAGACGAAGAGTGGGTTGGTAAGCGAAATGGAGAGTATGAGAGATGTTCGTTTTAATTGCCTGCTTGTGTTACATGTGAGTGTCCCTTGCATACATATGTATGCATAATACATACGATGATGGGCTCCAATTGAAATCTATACAAATAAACACACTTTTCGCTAATTAGAAGCTGCAGCAAATGAGGTTTGTAATTAAGTTGTTTTCAAATTATTTTCCACTTTGTTATGTGTAATTTAAGTGATATTTGCAAATTGTCAATAAAGGTGTGAGTAATCTTTGCTTGATTGAAAAAAATCTGTGTTTAATTATAAATATAGAATTGGAGCGTAGACCGTTTTCGGGTGTTTGGCCGAGCTCTTTCTACTATTTGTGGTGTGCGTCTTGATGTTCATCCACAAATGGAGGGACTTAAAGTTTCAAGCCGATTCCGAACGGCAGATATTTTTTATGAGGAGCTTTTTCATGGCAGAAATACACTCGGAGGTTTGTCATTGCCTGCCGAGGGGTGACCGCTATTAGAAAAAACTTTTTCTTCCTTTTGGTCTTTCACCGAGATTCGAACGTACGTTCACTCTGAACTCCCAATGGTAGTCACGCACCAACCCATTCGGCTACGGCGGCCGTCTGGGATGAAACAGCTTCAGATATAAACCCATTTGCTCCATTTGTGGAACAACATCATGACATAGGAGGACATAGGAGGAGGAGCTCGGCTAAACATCCAATAAAGGGTGTAAGCGTCAGCTATATAAGAATATATATATAAATATATAACACATGGGCTGAAACGTCCCGGGCCTAACACATAACTGACACTAGTTTTATTGCATTCACCTCTTTTCTTTTTCAGTACTAACCTTAAAAAGACGGCTGATTAAATTTCATGATATTCTAATCAATATTTCGTGAGTTATTGTGCTAAGAGTGACGCTACTTTTCTTGACGGAAAAAAATACCATTCAAGCGAAGCAATGGCTTCAATAGTATTATGGGAATTCCACATCATCAGAAACAATAATAAAGTGATGGTTTGCTAACATCAAACGTGGTTGTAGATACACCGATGGTGCACAACGCAGTGGACGTTCAAATGAGGCGTTAACACCAGAAAACATTAAAAAAATCCTCAAAATCATTGAAATGAATGATATCGACAAGTAAAGTTGCGTAAGTTAGCTGATATCCTAAAGGTATCAAAAGAACATGCCAGCTTTATATTTTACAATTATTTGACTATGAGAAAGCTTTGTTCAAAGTGGGTGTCGCGTTTGCTCACTGTGGATCAAAAACAGGATAACACACCCTGTCGCAAGTCAATCAAAGCTACATGAACTAAACTTCGAATTGCTCCCACATCCATCGTATTCACCAGATTTGGCTCCCAGTGACTACTGGCTGTTCGCAGATTTAAAAAAAATACTCGCCGGTAAGAAATTTTGCTCGAATGAAGAGTTTATCGCTGAAACTGAGGCCTATTTTGTGGCACAAGATAAATTGTTCTACAAAGGTTGTATTGAAATGTCAGAGCGGTGCCGGAAGGACAGTATTGCTCTTGATGGAAATTTTCTTCTTCTTCTTGATTGGCGCGATATCCGATTACGAGATTTTGACTTAGTTTAAAAAAAGATCGCCAGTCGTTTCTTTCTCGTGGCGAGAAATTGATGGAAATTACGTTAATGGATAAAGCTGCAAGTTTGCAAACGATCTTGCGCAAAATCCTGTCAAAAAAATACTTTTAAAAAACCAATCAGTTTCTTGAGCCACTTCCAAATATGCACTTTAATGTACCGTAATTTAGTAGGCTCAGATATTCACAATAAGTCAAGTCCTGGAAAATACCCATGGAAGCAGAATCGATACATACCATCTTTTCGTCGCATTCGACAGTACGAAAAGGAGTTGCCTATATGCCGCGATGCCTGAATTTGGTATCTCTGCAAAACTAATACTTCTATGTGAAATGACGCTGCTTAATAGCAGTAGCGGCGTCAGAATTGCGAATAATTTCTCCGAGTCGTGGGAAACCAAACGAGGTTATAGACAGTCGACAGATTGATGTGGGAAAAGATCGTGTGAGCCGTAGAACTTAATAGCTCAGGCACAATTTTTTATAAGAGCGTACAATTTTTGGCGTATGCCCATGATATTGACATCATCGGCCTTAACAACCTTGCTGTTAGTTTGGCCTTTCCAAACTGGATAAAGAAGCAAAGCAAATGAGTCTGGTGGTGAAAGAGTCATCAAACAAACAGTCGGCGCACTCGCACCCACGTCACTGTTGATCGTTATGATTTCAATATTGTAAGGTACTTCGTTTGTCTGGGAACCAGCATTAGCACCGATAAGAATTTCAGTCTTGAAATCCAACGAACATTGCCAACAAGTGCTAGTTTGGACTAAGTAGGAAATTGAGTAGTAAACTCCTCTCTCGGCGAATAAAACTAACACTTTACAAGGCTCTCATCTTGCCCGTATTAACGTATGGCGCCGAGGCTTGGACTATTACAACATCCCATGAAGCGACGCTTGGAATGTTTCAGAGAAAGATTCTGCGTAAGATTTTTAGATCTTTCCACGTTGGGGACGGCGAATATCGTAGGCGATGGAACAATGAGCTGTATGATCTAAACGACGGCATAGACAAATCACAGCAAATAAAGATCCAGTGGCTTCCTTGGCTGGGTAATATCGTCCGATTGGATGCAAACGCTTTGGCTCTGAAAGTACTATATTCGATGTGGTAGCAGAGGAAGAGGAAGCGCTCCTTTGCGTTAGAAAGATCTGGTGGAGAAGGACTTGGCTTCACTTGGTGCGTCCGATTGGCGCCGGTTAGCACGAGAAAGAAACGACTGGCGCGCCTTGCTAAACTCGACCAAAATCGCGTAAGCGGTTATCGCGTCAATTAAGAAGAAAAAGAGAACCCAGAGTAGCACTTGCTGGCATGCTATATTCACTCTTCGAGTATTTGTGACGATGTTTACCAAAATAACGATTTTCACAGCAATTTTATTATGAGAATTTGCACGTTTTAGAAAATAAATTTAAAAAAAATTAAAAATCTTGCGTTTTTATTAACATTTGCTATATGTTTTTTATTCTGTATGTAAATACATGTGTAGTTATTAATTATCCGGTTGTACTACCCGGTCCTGTTAAGCCTGTTTCTGAGCCTCCTATTTTGTCGCCTTTGTCTCCTTGCAGCACGTCTTGCTTTTCTCCTTGCGGCATGTTTTCTTCTTCTTGCACGCGCGAGTCTTCTTCTTCTCCTTGCGGCACGTCTTCGTCTTGCGGCGGCACTATTACTACTTGAAGAAGCAACTGTTGTTGTAGTGGTAGTTGAAGCAGTTGTTGTCGTTGTTGTTGTTGTTGAGTTCGTCGTTGAAGTTGAATTAGTGGTTTGGGCCCTGGATTCGGGCAAATTTGTGATCACCACAAATAAAACACACAACAAAGCTAAGCGTAGAAGTGTCATGTTTCTAATCGACTACCTTCCAAATCCGGTCAATATTCGACTATGTTTTCAGAGCGAGGCACTACGTCTTTTATACTAGAATTATCTCCACTACTTTAATATGCCTATCACTCCATATTTGCATAAAATGTACTTGGTATTGTAACTTGTATAGGTTTCAGAAACATCTGTATAATTAATTATTGGAAAAATGTTGACAATCGAACAATTTGTTGATAACTTAAATAAACAAAACGGAAATAAAGTGTTTGAAACCTATATTCATATCAATTTTTTTAAAAGTGGTTTTGCCCTATGTTAACATGTAAATAATTGTGAATGTGTCAATAAGGAAATCGTACCATCTATCATTTCTACATTTTGATCAAATCGGTTTTCAAGATTTGTTTGAGAATTCCTTTCAGAGAAATCAGTAAGCATCAAAAACATAGACTTTGAAAATCTCAAATGTAATACGTGACCAAATACAAATTATATATACGTTTTTCTTTAACTCCTTGTGGGGCATCGGGCGGTCTGTGAATTTGACGATTCGTTAGCAATTAAGATTCGAATAAGTAGGTTGCTAGCCTGGCTATCCTAGCTTGGTGATGGTTAAAGAAACTACCTACACCTCCAAGCAGGTGTTGTCTATTTTATTCTGCATGTGATATTTTATTCTCCACCTACCCTGCATATCTGCCGAGCGTTCCCCTACCCGCCACTTGGGGACACAACCGATGGGAGACAGGCAACTCCACATCAAATAGAAAAACAGAACATAAAAGAAACACTATTAGGGTTTTTATTGCCATTTTTTTGAAAGCTGTGAGAGGTCTACTGAATGAACTTTTACTAGCTTACGGTACTGATAACATTTTGGTATTTTATTTATAATTTTGTGTACAATTCATGTTTTTACTCAAATTTGTAGAAATTGCTTATCTCAGGCTTGTTTAAAAGCGACCAAAAATGATTTCCGGTTATTTGTTGTTTAGTAAATATGATGAATGATCGCGCATTTTCTTTGTAAATTATAATTTCTTAATTTATTGTAATGTGAAAATCTCATGGTTGCTGAAATTTTTTCAATACGGTGAATATCGCTTTTTAGAACAATCGGAAAAATACTATATTTCAAAAATACTATATTGCCCCAATTTATACCTTCATATTCCTAATGGCCAAATTAATTTTATTTTTAAGTTAAGCTTCCATTATTATTTAAGATTTTGTGTAATGTTCAAAAAAAAAAAAAATTCATTATTTAAAGTATCATCGGATGACTTCTCATACTTCAGTCGGTAAATAATAAATATTTTCTGAACTTAATTTGGTTTGAGAGAGGAAGTTTGTCGAGAGGCCAGATTTGTTTGAAAACATCCCAAGGATTTTACACCAATATTTCACACCATTTCCCAGGACTACCATTTTTTTCTGTTCAAAAACTCATTAAATATCATCGATCGACCATCGTATTCAGTCGATATTGTAAAATTTTGAGACCAACTGAATAGAAAAAAAATTAAAATTAGTCATTCTACTCCTGCTGTCTGTTCAAATGAGCCTTGGTTTTATCCCAAAAATTAAAAAAAAATATAAATTACAAAATGCTAGAAAGAGTCGAAGATGTAAATTTTAAAAAACTCTATAGAAAAAATTTCAACATTGAAAAAATCTCAAAACTATAAATTACAAAAAAATTGCAAACGACGTACGCATTCCTTCCATTGATTAAAAGATGGAATGTACCCTCATTCGCTCATATAATAAGTTTACATTGATGAAGTCTGCTGTGACAAATAATGAATACTATTTTGCTTTGCCAATTCAGTAGAGTTAAAGCCACAAGATCCGAGGGTTCGTGCTGCAGAAGAGCTTCCTTTGGTGCGAATTTGAAGATTCTCTTTTTCAGTGCATGTTGTAAACTCGCGGTTGATTTTGAAAATGTTTTTTCTTATAGTAGTCACCCCTCGGCAAGCGGCGCATTTATATCTTGAAAAAGCCTTCTCATGAAAAATCTCAAGGGTTCGGCATTGCAAGGCTCGCTGTGGACACCATCCAGCCTCCGTAATGGTTGGGTGGGGTGTGTCTTGTAAAGGCGTTACATCTCTTCATTTGTGCGAAAAAGAGGTTAAGGCCGGGACAAAAGTGTGCCAGGAGGATGTCTTAGAAAGCATAGTGAAGCAGTTCATGGTTACTATCGTCAATGGATAGCGTGGGACCTTCCAGCAAGATTCCGTTCCAGCCTATAAAACAAAAACGACCCAGCAGTAGCTAACAAACAATTTGTCTGGGTTAATAGCCACAGAAGATTGGTCGTCTGCAAAACCAGATCTGAACCCATTGGACTACAGTTTGTTATCAGAGAGTGTCAAGCAATCTTTGGTTCGAGCGGCGATGAGAATATCCATGAAAACCGTGCGTTCTGCAATAACTGAATTGCCTAATCGTTTGAGGGCTTGTGTAAAGGCAAATTGTGACCATTTCGAATGAAAG
>JAYXIM010030377.1:0-44793 GCA_037575425.1 Anastrepha fraterculus
TCTATTATTAAAACTAATTTCTCTAATCCGATTGATTTAAGATGTATCTCCAAGGACTTGTGATGATCACCGCAAATTACTTCTGGAGAAACAGGCTCCACACAAACAGTTATAACTTTTACAATTATTAATTGTTTTTTTGTTTTTTTAATTTTGCTAAAGTCAAGTGGAAACATAATGTACTAATGCTATGCTTTTATTTTTGTAAAATAAAGTAAGAGAATCCTTTTTCAAAGTTTTTACTATATATAAGTTATAATTATAATTTTTTTTTGTTTCATATTTTTTATATATTTTTATTTTTTTTCTTTTATTTCTCATATGACCTATTGAATTTTGGTTTAATGTTTTGTGTATTCTTCATATAAATAAATTTCGAACCTTTGTTAAATAGAAGAAAATGCATAACATTGTTAACAAAATTTTTTTTTTAAATCAACGGGATTCTTGAGCCACTTAAACTAGCATAATATTACATCAAAATAGAATGAGCTATAAGTGTGCATACTCAGAATTTTTTAGCTATTAATTATTAGTTAATTCTTAATGAATTTCTGAATAAAAAATTGAAATTTGAAGAACATTCGTTGAAATTTTTTAATCTTTCTGCATAGTTTGAACCCTTAAGATATATGGTTTTTTTTGTAGTACGAGCTGAGTCTTTATAAAGAAAATAAATTAATTCTGTATAAAGTTAATAAAGAATGAAAGCTTGCGTTGCTATTATATTAAACACAGCAACTACACACACACATAGCAACTGTGCTCCCAATAAGAATTCAAGATGTTATAAAACAATTAGTTATTTTACCAAAAAATTTTAAATTATCTTCAAAAAGTATTGAATTTTTCACCAGATTACTCATTTCAAACTTTTTCTGGTGCACTTTTCCCTCGTTTTTAAATCTGTTCTATAATAAAATCACAGGATTGCCAAGTCTGTGCATTGTAAATATCATTCAAAATGTAAGGATTATAAAAGTATGTACCAACACTTTTTTAAAAACTATGTTGGTTTGTTTTTACACGTTAAGCTCCAGAATGGATAAGCCTAATTATTCGGGATTTTCACTGGTGGGTATAGGCATTCTTTGTACAGGATAAAGATAGATTTTCATACCCAAAACATTGTTCCCTCGATGGTGCTATTAAACTTGTAAAACAACTTTTTAGGATCCGTTTCGGTTTATGTTCAAAACTGAAGCAAGATTGTAGAAAATAAATACATTTTCAAATAATTTTGACGGATCGGTGTAATGAGGTTCTAGCTGTGCAAAAGCTAGTAACAGATTTCGTCTAAAGCGGAAAATCCTCTGCTTCAATCCTGATAGAATTAGATATCTGCGTCCACCTGGTATGGAAAGTCTGCAGGAAAGGTCAACAGCTTAGCGGACGTTCTACGCGATTAAGTATTAGGCCTAGACTTTTTCCAAATTGTGGAACCACTTAAAGTTTCATTTTGCCCTCAGCCGAATAATTATTTTTATGAGAAATTTTTTCAGAGTATAAATGCATCAAAGGATTATAGTTCTCTGCTCAAAGGCGCTTTTTATTAGAAAACACATTTTTTCCATAAATTTATTGTTTCATATTTACGGTGGGCATCGAGATCGCTACCTATCCAATGCTAGTGACGCACAAACCCCACTACGACGGCTGCCAGTGCACACAAATAAAGGAAAGAAAAACAAAATTTGTCCATTGCAGAGTAACGTTTAAGCGTAAATAAAGTAAATGTAGCAGTGAATAATATTTAGCAACAACAAAGCCAACAACAAAAGAGCGCTTTTGCTTTAAAATGCGAAAACTGTATATGTGTGGTTAGTACGTGTGTTGACCGCTCACCCGGGTGCTTTATTTGTGCAACGTGTGGCAGCGTGAAGCACGAACGCCTGCCATGCGACGTGCAATGAACACTTCCTTACATACCTTACATACTTAAACTATATATATATAAAGGAATATAAATAGCATTTGTTTTTGTTGCAATAATTTGTAGTGGTTGCATCTGTTTGTTGTTGGTTGTAGCCACTTACGCCGGTACATGCACAATCCTCGTCCACTTTGCTGTGGAAAATTAAGGAAATTTTTTTAATGAGCACAAATTGTCTTTCCACAAGCGTGCCCGCCAGCTCTCAAGTCGTCGCATAAAGCAGAGCAAAGGTTACAGCGACTGCGGTGGCGACAACACCGACAATTGCAATGCTTTCGCAGGCAACAACAATATCGTTCGTCCAGGCGTCCTGTTTCATGTGCAGGTATTACACTGGAAAATTTATAATTTGTTGATTAACGTGATTTTACGCTTTCATATACCTACACATACATGTACAAAATTGCATCGATAGCTACCTTGTAGGGAAATATAAATAAAATAAATTAAATTTGTAATTCAAATATTGCGTTATTTCTCTAAATGCTAATGGTTTGGAAATAACTTGATTTTGTATACCTCAAATAGGAGGATTATGAGACGTGATTTACAGGTTTTGTTAATCTTGAAGTTCCAGTTAAGTTACAGAGGCTTTCTCTCTCTACAAGGGATTAGAAGACTAATTTAGGTCTGGAAACCCATTGTGATATCACTAGTTTGGGCTAAAGCTTACTACCTAATTTGCAATGTGGTGAAACCACTTCGTCACTCAAATAAACGATGAAATATTGTGGATGCGAATAATCCAAAGAAGTAAGCGATATTCTGGTAAGAGTCGAACAGTCTTCATTTCCGTCTTGTTCTTCCAGGTGCGATAGAAGTTATTAGAGGAAAACTTCAAAATAATATCATAAAGGGTGACCAGACAATAATGATAATTTTGCCAATTGATATGCTTCGCCAGCTGTCAAAGCTACAGATGATATCCCGTTGTAAAATTATGTAATAAGATTTGCCTTTTCATCACGCAAAGATGCACGCTTGATGAATTTCTAGAAACTGTTAAAAAATATGGGTAATGGAATAAGTTTTCACGCTCACTTCCACAAAGTGAGGAAGGGGTACCGAAAAAATTCGAAGATACTCAACTACAACAATTATTGGATGAAGACGCATGTCGAACCCTCGATGATATGTCTTAAGAGTTGGATGTTGACAGAGCAACCGTTGGTAAAAGTTTGCACGCAATGGGAATGGTCCATATCAGTTGAAGGAGAGACGTTCGGTGACGTATGAGATTCTTCTTGAAATGGTTTTCTGCATCGCCTCGTCATTGGCGATCGAAAATGGACTTATGGGGTTATCTAATAAGAGGTGTTATTTTGATATTTAAAGAAAAATGCTATTTTTTAATATAAACGATCGGATGTTTATTTCATTATAAAGAGAAACGTATGCCGTTAATAGTGGAAAATAAGATGAAGCAAATGGCCACCACGATCACGCTTACAGGACAGTATCCTTTTCATGAAATTTTCCATAACCGACTTGCAAAGTGGCTGCCATATGTCCTCGATAGCGTCACGAATTCCATCTTTGAGGTCTTGAATCGACCCTGGGCTGTTGGCGTAGACATTCTCTTTCACGCGGTACCAAAGAAAAAAGTCACAAGGTGTTAAATCACACGATCACAATTGTGATCACCTCTTCGAAAGATAACACAGTCCGGAAACTTTTCCTGTAAAAAATCAATGGTTTCGCTGTTTGTGTGGCATGTAGCGCCTTCTTGTTGAAAATAAACGTTGTCCAGATCAATACCTTCCAATTCCGGTCATAAAAAATTGTTAATCATCTCTCGATAGCGATAGAAAACACCTGTTATTGGAAAACCCTTATTATGATAACCCTAAACGTCGAAAATGTTGGAGCCTGCCAGGTGAACCAGGTCCATCGACAGCGAAAACAAAAATACCTACTTCAATTGTTATGTTAAGCATCTGGTGGGATCAGAAGGGTGTCATCTATTATGAACTCCTTAAGCCATCCGAAACCATCACTGGCGATCGCTACCGACTGCAGCTAATGCGTTTGAATCGAGCTCTCAAAGAAAAGCGGCCGGAATGGGACTGTAGATACGACAAACTGATTTTGCTGCATGACAACGCCAGGCCACACTTTGCTAAGTCGGTCTAGAAATTTTTAGAGAGACTGAATTGGAAAATCTTGTTCCACCCGCCGTATTCCCCAGACATTACACCTTCGGATTGCCATTTGTCCCGATCAATGCAGTCAGCCCATTTTGAAGAGCGATTAACTTCTTACAAGAGCATCGCACACTGGCTCAGTGAATGTATCAAGTCAAAAAAACTCGAATTTCATCAGAGGAATCCGTATGCTGCCTGAAATATGGAGCAAAGTTGTAGCTTCCAATGGCACATATTTCACATAATATCATATAGTAGTTAATTGTTTAAATAATTCGTAACTTTGGCTAAGAAAGGGCAAAAACTTATTTTCATACCCATTCAACTCTGGCTCATATCAGTTTCTTTCTCAGGGCTCAGTGGCTATGCCAATAAGTAAAATTGTAATTATTGGAGAGAACACAAACTACAAGTGTCCGAACAAGCATCATGAATACATCAAGAAATATTGCTGTTATTTATACTGTAATGAAGAAGGAGGTACCGTTACCGTCAATGGTTCTCGGTACAGAGGAATGTTAGTTGCCCTACTGTGGCGATAACTCGACAAGATCGGCGTATCCGTGTAGTGTTGTGATTGCTATATGCCATGCCACGCCCATAATGATGCTTGTTGCAAAATGCGAAATGCCTGTTGAGTCCCCTTTTCCCGCCATACCAAATATTGCATACTTAACTAAGCTAAAAGCGAAAGTCGGGCCTTGGTGGTTAGTTTAAGTGAAGATCAAAGCTAATTTTCCGAATCTAATACCTGCTTTCAGATACTAGTATCTACTGCCCCTTTAATATCACATTGCAAAAAGCAGTTGGTTTTCTTGCAGGGTATATGCAACGATGAAGTTTAATGTCGATAAAAACCAAAAAAAGTGTGCGCGTAAAATATATGGCTGCCATCAATACATGTTGAGAAGCTTTTCCATGGATTTCCCTTCACGTTTTACATCACAAGGGGTATGCTTGTTGCTGACGTCATAGGCAATCTGTCTTGAAGTTGAAAAATATGTATACATATATGTATGTATGCTCATAGATACATATAGATATATAAATAAATACAATACATGAGTATGTGTGTAGTTAATTGTCGACCGTGAGTGATTTTCCTCACAAGCCTTGACTCTCATTATAGCCATTGAATACTTCGTTAACACGTAGGTTCCTTAAATGGTATTGCATTTGAGAAGTTCTTGTTCCTGGCATACTATTAAGTGATGACAGCAGATTACCATAGTGAGGCAGTGTCTGTAGATATTGATGCTTTAAATCATTTCTGACGCCACTGTAAGTAAGAAAAGTATTGTAAAGCAACTTTTAAATATTTATGCACACAAAAATTAAAACTCAAAAAAAATTAAAAGTAGGTGTACACCAGAACAAACCATCTACTTAGTTGTAAGACACGCACATTACAGAACAATTTTGGAAATAAAATTTACATGTACAGTGTAAGTGTGTAAGTATATCCACATCCGGCGATAAAACGATATCTCATCAACATTTTGACTAATTTTGACTATTTTTGGTTTTTTCTTTTTAATGTTCGTTATTTTTTCTTTTCAGTATTGTGAGACAAACGCCATATGAATCCGATGATCGATTTTGAAGCAAAAATTATAAACAATTTTACGAGCTTTAAATGATAATTTCATGACCTTTAATTCGAATTTATAGAAGGATTTTAGTTATGCAGCTTTAAAGACCTTTAAATTGCTTTATAATAAAGTGCAAGTTTTGACTCAGTGGAAATTCCCCTTGATTTTTTATATTGTTTGCTCGTTGCACATTTTCTAAGAAAAAAGGTTTCAGCAAGAACTGCGACAACTAAGACCATTCTGAGGAAAGTATCTACAGGGTGCGCCATCTTTTTTGTCGGTATGTAAACGCTGAATAACTTTATTATTTACCAGCCGATCGACTTCAATATACGTGTTTTTGATACGACAATTCAGTACAATTTCAACCATGGATCGCTTTACACCGAAACTATCGAAATGGACGCTATAAAACCCAAAATGCTTGACAAGGTGATGACAAATGCAGAGCAAGGATCGCAATATTCAAAACATAGTTTTAATAAATTATAAATAACCAAATCAAATAAAAATACCTCACTTATATAAATCAGTGTTTTTTTTTCAAAGTTATTCAATGTTTTCATACCAATATAAAAAATGGCGCACCCGGTATTTTGCTCTGAAAATTATACCCCCTGCTTTACTTACAAAAAAAAAAAAAAAAAAACTAAGGTCGAGCCGCCCACGTTTTATAAATCACCGTGGAATTGCGTCAGCAGAATGAAGTGAAATCATCTCAGCACCTGCTCTTTACCTATCCTTCTCTAGCGTGGCTAAGATTTAGACACATTGGCTCTTGATATTAACCACCTGATGAACTGCATCAGCAGCATGAAGCGTTTAACATAACTGTAACTTAGTGCTCATTCGGTCCTCATCCACAAATCCACCCTTTCCTTTTGTCCTATTTGTTCCCTCCTCCTTGATTCCTCTGCAAAGAATGAATTTGGTTTCTTCGTTCAAGTGTGCCCTCTCTCTGGGCAGCCATTTAGCGTAATGTAACTTAGAACTTTTTTTATTTCAGTGGCTTGGTTTTTCAGATCCCCTTTGGAAAATAGTTATACTTTTTTTGATTAAAGCATAGGGCCATGCGTTTGGCCATAGAAAAAATTTGGGAGGAATTTTAGGAATTTGTTTTAGGTCGTTCTAATATACGTAATTCATATCGGTCAATGGCTTTTATGATAAGATGTGTATACCTGAAATGTATCATACTTGGTGTGAACGTGGACCAGAATACACCCATTTTTATCATTTATATGTACATTTTTTCTTCATTATATGTTCCGACATTGAGACAAATATTTGCTCTGGGCTCGCTATAAGTGCGTTTAAACATTAAATTTGTTTAGTTTTGTGGACTGGGTAATTTGAAAGGGGACTTCGCGTAATTTAATTCCACGCAGAGTTTTCCCTTGCATACTTCTTAGTGCCAAATAAAATGTGAGGCCAGTGGAGGGCGATTCCCTTTTTACTGCGAAATGAAACTTCGTTCGTGCATGAGTACCATTCAAACTATGTTCACAGGTGACTACAGTTCACATGTTCGAAAGGCCCGCCATGAAACTCCAAATGATGGAAAAAGGTGTTTTCTAATAGCGGCTGCTTCTCAACAGGCAACGGCGAGCCTCCGAGAGTATTTCTGCCATGAAAAGGCTTCTCACAAAAAACTTTCTGGCGGTCGGAGGTGGCATAGATCTGTAGGTGTCTCCATTTCTGGGAAAATACAATATCAAGATAAAATATACCTACAATACATAAATAATATATAATATCGGTTTTCGATCCCTTATAAGTCAATACGAATTTTAATACAAGTTTGAAAACACTGCAGGTCTGAATATTTTGAACTTAGTAAAATGACAATAGAAGATACATTTCTGAATATTGAAGTATATTGGCATCACAGAATCACTTTTTACCATCATAAAATAAATTTCTAGAAAGCAGTACTTTCACCACATTTTAAAAAATATTTATAAACATGAGTGTCCGGGATTGTTTGCAACCATGAAATTGCATAAGATCCAAAGAGCTGGTTCACCAAAGCAATAATTATCGATTGTTAAAATTTATTAAATAATAAATCTCACGATAAGATTGGCCAAAAAGAGTTGATTTACTCTCCGAGCGAAAAGTTAGGCTACAATTTTCGCAAATTCTTGATTTGCTGAACCCGAACATGACCTCAAAATAGTTGCAGTACGATTCGAAATATTTCAGCTGATAAGTGCGAAATGTACGCTATTTGACTATATTTGCACTTATGCGACAACTTGAGATATCTGTTTTTCAAATCAATTAACAGCTATTTTCCATTTAAATCCATTTGCATTCTCATGAGCAGTCTTTATTCGTCTCTTAGATAGTTTTTGATGTACATTCTTCACTTGTTCACTGTGCACTTGAGCTTTTTTGTGTGTCGCTTTTAAGCCAGAATATCTTGAGTTCAGATTCGGATTAAGTAAATCACAGGCGTCCGGAAAGGTATATTCTGGTTATTTTTTTATTTTGTGGTGATTGTTCTCACTTCTACTCTACGCTACAAGCAACATTTACATTTTCGAAAGTGAAAAATCATAATATAGGGAGAAATGCTTTAAAATAAATTCAACACTATTTATTTGTGAAAAACTAAATTACTTCCTCACCAGCAAATTTTAATATATTATCCATTATTTCAAAGCATTTTGTGCAGCTTTTCGAAATCAATGCCGCTGTTATTGCTTTTCAGTAGACAGATTTATTACACAAACAAACCTAATACAGTCTCAATAAATTTTCTGAAATTCTATAAAAACTTGATTCGAAAGGTTAACCGAGTGCTTGCTAACGGATATTTATAAGTCTGGAGTGCAGTGGATGAAGGGCACTTACGGACTTTGTTAAATTAATTAAATCAATAAAAAGGAGTATCCAATATTTATGGAATACATAAATTTTCAATGGTTAAATTTGAATATTGACCAGAGCCAAAAACAAAAAATACAACAATAATAAAAATACTATTGAAAAGTCTCTTCATTGCTGGAAAACAAGTGAATTAACATATCAGATACATATGTATGTATATGCACACATACGTACATGTACGTACGTACATATGAGCATATGTAAGAATAACAGTGATAGCTGAGTTGAATGTCATGGACAAAGAAGCACAGTATTTTTACAAATATTATATATCAAATTGTGTGCACTTGTATATGGAAGCGTGAAAAAAATGTTGGGTTGTATTTTATGGATGCGACGTGCCTTTATTTGGAAGCAGTTGCTAGTATTTTTGTTGGTATGTTTAAATGGAAATTTATTTTCTAGAATTCACTATCAGTGCACATTGGTGAGTTTGCAATTTTACAAGCATACATACATATGTACACATCTTCCTTTTAATACATAACAATGTTTTCCATATAAATGTTCTGAAAGGTTATGTCTGAATACGTGTGTGTATTTTTGTTGCGGTATACTGACAGTTGGTGCTGCCTCAAATGAAACTAAAACCATATAAAAAATTATTGCCAACTCAACTGCAAAAAACAATAAATAAACGCCGACAAATGTTTTTTTGTTTGTTTTACAAATATCATACACTTGCCGTAGCGGTTGATGTTGGCGTAAATTTAAAGGGTGATCCTAATTATATATGTGTTTTTTTTTTTAAATTAAATAAATCAAATAAGGATGAGCCAGATTTCGTCCGGACCCAACTTTATATACATCGCAAGAAAAAATTATAAGACCAAAAGCCTTTGCGTTTAATTTGAAAGTGTAAAATGTAACTTATTACTTTAAAATTATTACATTACAACTGCTTTTCGTCGCTTTATCTCGTTCCAATATTTATCAGTTCATTTTGGCTTAGAAACATCAACAAAATATGACGCGCGGAAAAGCTTTGTCTCAATTCGAGCAGGAAAAAATTTTAGCAAGGAGGAAGAGAGACCTTACAATGCGAGAGATTGCTTCAAAATTATAATAAAAAAGAAGTAAACCTGTGGTTTTGCATTACTTCCATTTGAAAGAAAAGTATGGTACCACGTGAAGAGGTGGAAAACCAGCACCTAGCGTTAAAAATGTTCGGGTGAATCAAAAAACCCTGCTGAAATTAAACATATGATTCATTTGGAAGTTACTATCCGTCCTGTGCAACAAACTTTGCAAGCGGATTCTACTCTAGAATATAGGAGTATGTAAAAAAAGTACATAAACTCAAGTGACCAAACGCCAAAAACAGACCAGATTGATCTTCATATGCTGTTCATTGACTTCAAACAAGCGTTTGACACCGTCAATCGAATGAGAATGCCACCGATCTTCAAGAAATGCAAAATCCCGGAAAAGCTAATCAGGCCAATAATGATGACTCTATGAAACACTGAATCCGAAATCATGATGCAGGATAATAAATCTGAAGCTTTTCACATACCGAATGGTATAAGACAGGGTGACACACTTTCATCAACAATTTTTAACCTAATGCTGTGTTGTGCTGTGTAATAGACGAGATAAACGATTCCAAAAGAAGTAGACATATAATGAATAGAACAACTCAATTATATTCAGTCAGTAAAACCAAGAGTGCACTAGTCTCAACCTTCTCCGAAATTGAAGCAGCGACGGGAGAATATTGACATGCTGACCTCCAGACTGAAGAACAAATAGCCATCAAAACAGACTGATATAGCAAAACACGAATTTGAAGTGGTAAGCACTTAGAAGAACGAATTCTAGCAGCTAATACAGCGTACGCATAACATATGTACACAACTTTTTAAATCAAAATTCTTTAACAGGTCCTGCAAGCTGACATTATATAAAACCGTAACTCGACCGGTGCTGTGCTATAGAGCTCAAACATGGACATTGAGTGAAAAATATAAAAAAACTGCAAACATTTGAAAGGAAAGTTCTTCGAAAAAATATTTTTTTGCAGTCAAAATTGTGCAAGACGAATGGCGCATGCGAAGGAATGACGAACTGGACGAACTTATTAAAGGCGAAAATGTAGCACGTTACATCAAAACGCAACGAATACGATTGGTAGGCTACGCTATGAGAATAGACAGTTCAAAAGCCCAAAGGAAAATTCTAGAAACTAACGCATACACAAATAAAGCAAAAGGAAGACCAAGATCAAGGTGGATAGATGAAGTGAAAGAAGACTTGGAAAAGCTTAATCTAAAGAACTGGAAGGAAACGGCAACAGATAAAGCAGCATGGAGGTGTTCTGTTCAACAGGCCAAAACTCACAAGAAGCTGTAGCGCCAAACGATGATGACGATAGATGGAGGAAAAAAGAGGGGAGAATAATTATAGAGGGGTTGTTAGAGCCATAAGTTTCAAAAGAAAAAACGTCTATATGTTGCGTACCTACGCAAATGAATAGTGTCAAGTGTATAGAATTTCCAGATGAAGTATTTATTACTTTTTTTGATAATACTTTCGATGAGGAGTGGATTTTCCAGCATGTTTCCAAAGCAACAAAAGAGTTTGTGGCAGCGAAAAAAATTTCATTTTAAGAGTAGCCTGCCAGCAGGCCTGAACTTGATTCAATCGAAAATGTATGGGCAATACTTTCTAAATTGGCTTTGAAAAATGGAAGACAGTTTGGTAGCGCTAAAAGTCTTAGAAGTGCGATTAATATCCATTTGGCTATCAATTAATCAAAATATTATTAAAGACTTCACCAAATCGATGCTTAGACGACTTCAAAAAGTTATAATCAGAGGAGGAACCAAGACAAATTACTAAACGGCAAATTATGAACTAACCTCAATAATTCTATTTGTTTATTTTAAATACATATATAAGCAATAACATTGGTCTTATACTTTTTTCGTTCTATAGATTTTATTTTTCTTATGGAGTACCATAGGTCCAGAATTTTAAAAAAATTGACTTTAGTTTTTTCGATATTTCGAAAGTATAGTATCTTAGGAATATGCTGTGAAATTTTCATATACAAATTCCCAACATTATGTCTTCCACAGCCCATTAACTAGGTAGAGAGCGGCCCGCGTGCTCCTGTACCTAAAACTTTAAAGTCGGATGTTTCGAAACTATTTTTTCTGGCACGGTCTGCATGATAACTTATACAGTTTTTAATATTTTTTGAAGCGGTTCTCTTTTAAATATTCGAAAGTATTTTCTCTACATTAAAAGTTTTTTACAAATACATTTAAAGTGTGACATTAATGACATAAAACGCATAGTTTTTTTAAATGCCGTAAATTGCAAAATTTTCCGAAATTTTTCGAAAAAACCCGGCTCGACAGACTATAACTACAACTTTATTTTACAAGAATTGTTTACCTTTTTACAGATCCATCAACATTTCAAAGATAATTGATGCAGACCGTGGACCAACTTTTTTCATTGTACATTTTATGGTATATACTCGTACTAATATTTGTAAAGAAAAATTTAAATAAATTGTTTTATAAAGCTTAAGTTCCTACGAATAAACAATGTATACAACTTTTTATATTTATTTCTATTCTTATCTCTTCTAAAAACATTTTTTTCACCGAATTTTTGGCGCTGCTGGACGTATGTAGCCCCTTAATAATTAGTTTAAGTTTCGTGAAATGAGTGTTTTTTTGATACATTTTTATAATAAATACAATTAAAAGTTTAAATTTTTTAGGTGAAATAGTTGAAGTACCACTCTGGCTTTCCCTAAGTAGCACTAAAGCTATTTTTATATACAAAAATTGCATATTAAACATTAAAAATATAATTTGTTATCAGGTTGAGAGTTTCAGGTCCTCAACTATTCTCAGAATCTTTGGGTTCATCCCGCTGGAGACTGATCAATGTGCATACGCGCTTAGTCTAAGCGGGACATTTTCCACTTACATTTCATCAATTAAAGAGTGGGAGAGTGGCAGCATTTAGAAACAAGGCTTAATGAACTCGTTCATGGATGGTGGGAAACTGGATGAAAGGGTAGAAGGAGGAGTAGTATTCTGCGAAAATCTCCCCATCAGATTGAAGATTAGGTTATCGGACTACAGTAGTGTATTCCAAGCAGAGGTAGCCACAATCAAAGAAACAGCTTGTGTAGTAACTGTTCTGGAAGTAAATACCTACTTCCACATCCAAGCGGCAATTAGAGTCCTGGGCTCAATGATGGTGCACACAAAAATGGTCGGGAAATGCCTGACTTCAATTTCAATTGCATTCAAGTTCTGACACCTGATCACACCGAAATTGCAAGAGACTGTCAGGCAGATGTGCTGGATAAGGCAGGGAACCTATGAGGTGGTTTCTCACGAGAAGCGGTTTGGTATCCGATTGACCATCTGTGGTGTTCTTTCGAAAGAGTTGGCTTCGAGCGCTGACCAAACAAACAAAACGTCGCGTAATCAACCTGGCCAAGTGTCAATCGGGGACGTTCGAAGGATCTTTTAAGACTAATAACAGCTCATCACAAATCTCTCCTCCCCTTCCGTCAGTCTTATTAGTTCCTTCCTTCTTATTCCCTTTGCAATGGTATCACAAAAAAAAAAAAGAATTGGATTGAAAGAAGATCCAAGTGTTACTTGTGTGACTGAATTTTTTCTTTTTGCAAGCAGTCTGAAGGCAAGTAAAAACGTCAAGTGTGACCAGATTCTACTTTAGTTGTTTTTTTCAACGCAAAGCAGGCCTTCATCTTTCTGTGCCACTACCAGCCCATACCGCATTGAATACCTTTAAGGCTAGAGTGTTTTAATCCATTCGAAACTTAACCAGCAGAACCACTTCATTTTGATTCCCCGTTCCATGTCTATATAGAACAACATTGACAGAGTACAGCCTCAGCTTGTACAGGTTCTAAAGATAACATGCAAAAATTCAATTTCTTGAACACTTCATGTACTGCCCGATCGAATGTCATTATCACGCCATATAAAGTTACGGCCATGGTGTGAAACTAATGAAGTGTTTTTGTTTGACACTTATGAAGTGTATATCTTGTTTTATCGTCAAACATGACTTTCTGGTCAACCGCCTACTCAAATTAATTCGTAATATTGATATTTGTTAATGCTAGTTATTACATTCACAACTCCCTTTATATAGTTACTTGAGATGTTTTATCTTGTTCTAGTTCAACTTTACTTTCATTATAAACTAATCTGGAGTATTCCAAATTCACTTGAATTGGTCTTTATTGGCATAATTTTATTCTCTGCGAATTAGCAAACTCATAATTGTGGCAATGGGATTGGAATAAAAAAATGCCATGGTGGAAAAATACTTTTCTTCCTCCCAAATTCAAGGTCCGCTCGAAATCTACTCAAAAGCCCAAGCTTTAGTAAAAATTACAGGTGGATAGTCCGCCATGCGTTTTCAAAACTCACGAGAGTTTGAGTTTCGAGAATGATTCCTAATCGATACACCTTGATTGAGTTCCACACTCTCGGCTATAGAAAACACTTTCTTCTCTGTACGAGTATGAGCCGCCCATCCTTGCATGAAATTTTGTTTATTAAGAAGCTAGCTCACTTAGCGTTTATGGGTGCTTCATATCGGTGGAAACATTTTTTTTTCACAGCCTCCATTTCAGAAATAAGTTTGCAGTATTTCTAAAAGTTCTTTAAACTTAAAGCGATATGCGGTAATCCATTACGCGGTGAATTAATATGTAACGCAGCTGCTAGTGGAAAAAATCTATAGTTCCAAAAATAATTATTCGTTGGAGCACCCTATTCATTTGTTTTGGGTGCTTGTAGCTTCGATAGCTGAAGTTACCAGTAAAATGCTTTAAGCAAGCAAGCCCTACATATAAATTACGTGGTATAAAGTGTCAAATATTTTGCTGTAGTGGGCCAGCCTATGGGGACTTCTCTTAAAACACTGTACATTTGCTACAAGTACAAGTAAGTATTTACATACCTACATATGTAGCTGGAAGCAACGATACTCTTATATATATGGACATGCATAGATACATATATTAGCGGATTTTCAAAAGTTCAACGTAAATTCAAATTTAAAAAGAATACACCAATTTAAATTCCGTTAAATGATTTGAAGTTGTAAAAGCTAGTGTTGTTTATAAGAATAAAACTAAGAGTATAGATTCTATTTCAAAAATGTTTAACACTTATAACGAAACATGATTTTTGTGACACTAAGCGAAACATAAGGTAATTTTGACCGAAATCGTTACTTTTTATGTTTTTTTTATTGTTATGTTTTTTTTTTTCAGTTAAAATGAGGTAAATAATAAGGTACTACAATAATTATTAAGCATTTACAATCAAACAAAGTTTTTATTTTACATAATTGACTTGTCAATCAATAAAAAAAACATGAAACTGAAATTAACGAAACCTATAAAGCTTGAATACAAATTATAAATTGAAGCATATTGTAGAAACTCAGTCTAATCATGTGAACGACATAATATTTTTACATATTACTGTACTTTACTCACTTTTCAACAAATCTTTCACAAAGCGGCACATTCAAAGCAGGACCGGATTTGACAGCTACCGCAGATTGGCACATTGCATCTGAAGCACTTGTGTTGTGTCTTCCTGTCACTGCTTGGCGGACATTTCCCACAGGTTTTCCGCTTCTCCAATCGGTCGGTAAGAGCACCTGCAGCTGGTAGAGGATCTGGATTATCACCGAGGATCTTCTTGATGTCAACAGTCAAGTCCCGTGGAAGATTTACCACACCTTCAAGCCTCTTCTGAAGATGCGGAACAATCAGCTCATGGGCTAAACGCTTTGTGAACTCAAATCTGGTTGTCATCTGAGTGCCGGAGTAGCTCATATACACAATGAAACTGTTGACATTGGCAATGTTCACTAGGCGATAAAATATTGCAAGCGGCCATCTTCTAGTTTTTCGGCTGGAAGTAAACACTGCACACTTCATGTCCAGTACATCTACCCCTGACTTTGTTTCGTTGTAGAAACTAATCACCTCAGGTTTCTTCTTGTTCTGATTTGTTTCAATGGAATGGTGAAACGTAGATATGAGACAAACTGATCTGTTCTGTTTTGGCACAAAAGATAAGAGTGTCATTTCTCCTCGAAAGCCATACAGTGTAGAGGCAACAGGCCGTCTTCGACAGGCTTGAAACTCTTCAGGGATAGTTCTTTTGTCCTTTCTGACAGTGCCCACGTATGTCAGTTTCATTTTTCCAAGTTGCTCCACACCATCCAACGAGGTAAACCAATTATCGGCGGTAACATTGCGTTTGCTGCCTTCAATAACTTTACATAATCTTGTAAGAGATTGAACAGCTACCAGCATCTCTTGTTCCTTTTCACTCAATCCTTCGCCATCGCTGTTTTTACCAGTATAGATGTAGGCATTCACTAGATATGACGTCTTGGCGTCTGTCAGACACATCACCTTTATGCCATATTTTTTAGGTTTTTTAGGCATGTAGGCTCGGAATGCACAACGCCCTCGGAAGGGAACCAACATCTCATCTACTGTTACAAACTCAGATGGGCTGTAAGCTGCCTGGCTATTTGAAATGATTTTGTAAAATATTTCGGAAATAGCAGCAGCTTTATCATCATTTCTTCTTTGGGCACGTGTTTGTGCATCATCAAATCGCAACGATCCCATGAGTATCTCATAGCGCTTTTCAGACATCGTCGCACGAAATATTGGGCGACTGCATTCATCTTTAGTGAAAAGGGATTTCATTTTCTCATCATTTGATCTAAGAACCGATGCCAGTAGTAAAAAGCCAATGAGAGCTTGAATTTCTTCCATGTCAGTGTCTCGGTAGTTGCTTTGATTAGTATTTGCTGAAAGATTCAACCGAACACTTGCCAACTTGATGTTAGTATGTGTAACTATTTTCGAAATGATATCGTCATCAAAAAATAGTTTCCAGACTTCTTTCTTTTCAGGATTGTTGCCTAAAGATCTTGCAGTTGGTCTCATTGCTGGTAGTCTAGTCAAGATAATATTTCTGGCGGAGTTCGTACATTTCTTGGAGGTGGGTCACTTTTCCATGCATTTGGAGGCCCGGTTTCATTTTTTTTCATTCGCTCCAAAAAGTACTCAGGAAGATGATCAATTCCTTCAGCAACTGCATTTATTATGTTGTCCACATTATTATGTAGATTCACAATATCATCTTCTTCACTTTCTGAAGAACTAGGTGTTCCTGGTATGACTTGGTCCTCGTGGTCTGAGATGACAAAGTCCGGATCGGCATCTGAATCGTCGATCACGCTGAAATCACTATCGTTATCACATCCTGCATTAGCCATCAACCTTTGAATCCGATCACCAAAGTCCGGGTCAGTAGGCCGTACACTTCTACTGAAATCACGACTAGCCATTTTATGATAAAAGTGTGAAATGTTACAGTTTATAACTAAAAAAGTATAGTCACCAGCGGGTAAGCGAAACACACGGTAAATCTGACCGACCGAAATCGAACTTGGGATGTGCACAAGACAATAGCGTCACGCCAACTAAATGAAAACCTGTTCAGTGGCGATGGTAGGGGGAGGGAGGAAGGTAGGAGGAGGGGCAGCTGTCAAGGTCAAGCAGTTTAGCCACTATTCCAGCACGAAATTCACTATCGGTCATTTTGACCGATGTTTCGTTATGAGTGTTAAATGATATTATAATTCAGTTATGTCTATTTATTTTACGCTGAGGAAACATTTTTAGTGGATTCACATGGTCTCACTGGATCAAACAAGTTGAAAATACGAACCGGAAGAATATCCGACATAAAATGTTGAATACTCGTGTGCTAAATCTCATTCCGAGCTGTAATGATTATTTAAAGATCATGAATGGTAGTGAAACATTTTGAAGATTGATTGTTCCTTTAAATCGTACTTGAAGAAAATAATTGCCACTTGTAACTTTGCTTACAAGGAGATTCTATGAGCGGTTTGGAGATCTTACTTTCTTTTTTCTTTGCACTGGCGTCTCTCAAAGTCTTCAAGTACTTTAGGCTTCTTAACCTCCGAAGTCAAAGGTTCCCTGAAAATGATTGCAAAAATACCTATTATTGTTTTGCACAATTGATAGCTAAATGATCAGTATGCCTACCAGAAAGGCAAGTCTACAGGGCCCCATTTCCCCATGCCCCATTCAGCGAAAAACACTTTAGTGTTAAGTTTCTGTCTAATAGCTGTCTTATATACTAAAATCGCTTTCAATAATATAATTTAAGAAATCATAATCAACGCCACGAATGGGTTTGGTGTGGCTAAATCTCTAGTTCACATGCTAATTACTCAGCTGCAAGGTAGTGATGGTTAAGGTAACTGGTGATACGCCTCAGCAAGGAGTTTTTCCCTTTGCAGTTCTAAGAAAAAGTTTGAAAAGTTGTCACAGTTTCTGGCTATGGCGATGATATTCTGGTCGCGTACAAAGGCAAATTTCCGAAAACATACTGTGAATTAATTATAGGCCTCCCTATTATCTGTCTTGTTTTATTTCTGATGTTAAGTTGCGGGATGTTATAGGTAGGTAGGTGGATAAAATGGTTGGAGTACCACTCAGGCACTCCTCAGGGAGTATTAAAATGCAATTTTGATACCATTATGAGACCTGCAACAGGAGAATATCTATAGCCAGCAGGAGTTGTTGATGTTCGCATAATGGGCAAGATTGATGGGACTTAGGTTGATGCTCTGCCCTAGGCTGTTGAAGAAAAGAGTACCCGGTAACCTTAATTATCTAGCTGTCAAGCCCATTTACAGAGAAAGTGCTCTTCAGTCTCCTCCTCTGAATGGTTCCACAGCTTCTACAATGGTGGTTAAATGGTGATCCTAGTTAATCCGCGTGTGTGCCGATCATCCAATGACCAGTAAACATGGCTACGGGTTTAGAAATTGAATGGTGTGGAGTCCTCTGTTTGTTGTACTGGGGTTAAAGAGTTTTCGGAATAGCACTTGAACAAATGGAGCTCCATCTTTTCTGCGCTTCCCTGAGAAATATGTTGTGCAATTCACCTTTAACAATAGTGAGGGCGATGCTGATAGAAGGTCTCTGAGGCCCATTCAGTCCCCTTCTTTGAAAGCTCATTAGCAATTTCATTTTACTCTAAAAATGTATGGATGTTATTCTCAATGAAGAACTGAAATAAATGAATAACTGAGCTGAATTGAAATCATACATAACTTGTAATAAGGGTGAATTTCTGTAGTTCTCTATACATACGAAACGTATGTTGAACAGAGGTTGGGGCAAAGTCTTATTACTTCCCACTGGATCTGCACGGTAGTCGTATGGAAGAACAAAGCGGTATACCTATCGTGGCCTTCATAAGTAGGACGCTCAGAACGACTCCGAGCAAAGCCTAGGGCGACTGTATCAGAAATGTAGTTGGGGTGGCTATTTTCGTTGGAGGAGTTGAGTTTCATTCAGAGAAAAGGTATATAAAAAAGAATTTTTTTTTTGCCGATTCACAAAGTGTTTATTCAATTCATTCTATCTGTACAATAGAACTTAATTTTTATGGAGATATACTGAAAACTGAGCAAGTCCAGAGACACCTATAAAAAATTGTTTTGAGATGCTCATGATTAACTCGCAACTAAGTCATCTGAAACAAAAAAAGACGAAAGGTATTTATCAAAGCAGATTTTTCGAAAGTTGCTTTTGTGATAATTTTATTTTTTTATTTTCCAATCTCTTAATAGGCTGCTACAGGAAAGACTTTGCGTTCTCTTCCGAAGATAGAGGAAGAAACCATCCCTCATGTCGCCTGGAACTACCTGCACCAAGCATATATAGTCTGTGGCAACTACAGACTAAATTTTTAGCTGCTCTAAATAAATTCAGGGGTCGATTTAATTAAAACAGACTAAAAAGATTCTTTAGAGAAACTGGAGTAAGAATTATTCAAACTGCGGTTTAACAATGGCTAACATACCTGTAAGTGCGCCATGAGCTTTAGCGTCTGTCAGTTCAAGCACAATGACTCCAGTTTAGACTCATATTAACCGTGAAGTATGAGTGATCTTTTTGTGGTTCGTCCAGTTTTGCTGCTTGCTTGGTTCCAATGTGTGATTATGGGATCGACAAATACAGGATCAATTAGATCTCAGCAATGAGAAATTTTTCCATCTCCAATACTTTGTTTGCCGAAAAAAAGGGGGAAATTGAGATTTTCCTCATCGCCTTTTCCTTACTTGTTCGCTATTCTATACGTCCCCCATCAGTTTCATAATGGAAATATATAACGGAAGCTGAAAAACTTGTACAAAAATGTACCTGCTACCTCCATTTGATAAAAAAATAGATAAAAAATGTTGCCAAAAGGCATAGTTTCAGTTAGTCATTTTGTGGTGTTAGTAATGCCGACGAGTGCAACATTGTTTGTTTATACAAATAAAAATACGAGTTCAATTATTCTAGCATTTGGCGGTTTTTTAGGCACACTTTTTTCATCGGCTGTTTCTGGTGGCTTCATCGGCCCAAACAATCCGTATACCTTTGCAATATTGAACTTGAAATCTGTGGTATAAAAATTGCTTCAGAGAGCAGCATAAAGTATTGTTGGGCATTGTAACTGGCTGGTGTTTTTATTGCCTCTATTCCCATTCTGCTTGTGAGCTTGTTATTGTTCGAATGGCTGCTAGCCTGTGTGTGCAATCATTTTTCTTTTAACTATTCGAGTTCTTCTCATTTTTCTATGTCACCAACTGTAGATGCCAGTCAAAAGGTATATTTGTGTGTGTCTTTGGTTTCATTCGTAGGTGTACATGTGGTGCACACTAAGTGAACGAATTGATATTTTAAAATCTGCAGCTGTGACCCACAGTTCTATTCCTTGTCAAACGATTTGCTATGCTCCTAGCAGCATCAGCAAAAATAATGGTATAGTGTGCAGCAACAACAATTCTAAATAGTGAGAATTTACTGTTTGGTCCAGTAGGGAAAATTTGAGCTTAGAATATGGCACTTAACGGAAACTTTTGAGCTTTTTTTTTGAAATTTTTTGCTAAGAATGTATTTCAGTTGCTTCTTCAACTTGGTGATTCGAAATAGTAGTATTTAATTAAATCATAAATAAATATAATTTTTTATATTTCTATCCTGATTCCGAACAGCAAATATTGCTGTCTTTTTGTATGAGGAGCCTTTTCAAGGCAGAAATACACTAGAGGCTTGCCATTGTCTGCCGAGGGGCGACCGCTGTTAGAAAGACCTTTTTCTGCATTTAACCTACGAGGTTTTAACCTACGTTCTCTTTTAATTCCGAATGGTAGTCAATAACCAACTCATTCGGCTACGCCGGCCGTATATATACAGTCTACAGTCAACTATACAAGAAGCAAACGGAGGCGACCGTCAGCTGTTTAGCACCGAGTCTTCTCTTTCCAATGCAATACCTCTCATTTCTGTAAGCAATCAATGGTTCCATTGTGTACTCTTCTGTGTATTCCGAGAGAAATGTTAAATGTGAGCAACTAAGATTGGTGAATTTTCAGATAACATTTCAAACCTTGCACCTGGAACTTTGTTGAGAGAGTTTCTTATCATTTATTACTAACATTTTCTCTGAAAGTCAAGCAGCTCTAAAATCGCTGAATAGTTTCTCATTCCAATCAAGGTTTGTCTGTGAATGTTTGAAAATCCTCAACACCCTAGCAGCAAGAAACTTTGTTATCTTGATGTGGGTTCCGGGACATGAGGAGCACGAAGAGAATGAAATTGCGGGGCAAACACTCCCTTCATCGGTCCTGAACCTTTCTGCGGGGTAAATAACAGCTTCAAAAGTGCTTTTCTACGGGAGCAGGAACAACAAGGACTAATCGATTACTGGAGAGCCCAATCGGGCATGCGCCGATCGAAAAGACTCATACATAGATCCAGAACAGACAAAGGCAGAAGCAATGCTTAACCTAAGCAGGAATAACATAAAACTTTACACTGAACTACTAATAGAATTTAGTAAACTTAATTATCACATGAAAAAGGATAGGTGCGATAGAAAACGATTCTTGTTGACTCTGCAAAGAGGCACAAGAAACGGCAAAAGATGTTCTATGCGATTACCCAACAGTGGCACCACGCAGACTAAATTACCAGGGAAATGGGGCTATATATCCAAAACTTCTGGTAGAAATTAAGCCTACAGTAGTTTTAGGATTTATTAACAGCCTAAAACTGTTTGAGTAGGCTACATGGCTGCAGAATAGATGTTTTCAGCTCGCAGTGCACAAACAGCCAATCATAATAATTCAATTTATTGACTAATGCGTACTGGTATTTATTAGCAACTTAACTGTTTTAACGAAGAGCTCACCACTGTCATCTTTCATGCCCAAAATAATAGACAGTATGAAACATACAGGTCATTCGATTAAATTTTTTACCTTCACTGAGTTCCTGGAGGTTACATTATTAGAAAATTCTATTCCTTCTACACTCTTGCTGGACTTTGTATCATCAAAATCAGAAGATTGCATGGAAAACAACTCATGAACTCTCTACCAACACAATGATCCTGTAAATTTCTTATTGTTTGCCAAGACATTTTTAGCCAATTGCAGTATTTTGTTGTTAGACCATCCACCTCATTCGCACCATGAGACTTCTTCACGTGTTTCCAACATTAAAATCTGCACTATAAGGAGTAAGATTGCGACTTAAAGCTGTGAAAGAGAAAGCGTAGCATATCCAGCAGGAGCTGACAGACGTATGTAGCTGATAGAAGACTTTGTGGACTCTGGTAAACAATCGAAGATTTACATAGAACATTATAGTGGTAGAGAAGTGGTGAGTAATAAAGCTTATAATTGGTAAATATGTAAAATAAAATGTTTAACGTCGGCAATCTCTTTATTTAGTAGACCATTTCCCGCTTAAGGTCTGAAAATTCGAGAACAAATAACCATACTAATATCATTTAAGCTCTAGGTAATCCAAAAAGTCTAAAATCAGACCAATGGTAATGCTAAAAAGAAAATGATGAAAACATAATTCGAGAGAAATATTCTTATTCGTGCCGTAATAGTAGTGTACAGTGCGTCTAGTTTTTAGAGCTTTCCTACATTCAATGGTTTCCCCCAATAAGATATTCAGCATAATTTTTTCACGTTTTACCTGTTGGGATCAAAATTGTACACACATTTATATGTATATATGTATGTTGGGTATAAACTACTTTCAGTGTATGTGTGCACTTGTTTTCCATAGTAGATGCGTGCCTATATAATATTCAATGAAGGCAAGTTCCATTCGACAGCGTAACGCATATTTGTTTGCCGCTATTTATTTGGCAGCATTTAAAAGAACATTCTCATACTATACATCGATTGCTGCGTTTCTGTTTGCTATTGTTGTTGTTATTATTCTTGCTCAAAAGCAATCGAACGCCACTAAATCGATTGTGATATGCTAACATGACATCCTTTAGCTATTACTCTGCATGCTCCACAATTCGCTCCTTTCGTTTTGTCAATACCGATAGGCTCCTATGCAAACCACAATTGGGAATGAGGAGGAGATCACCATATTTTATATGAACTGTCTGTGGTGAACGACTCATACTCACACACATATAAATTGTTTTTATATATTTTGGTATGCATATACCTATACAATTCGTAACCCACCGAACAAAATTGGTACTAAATAACTAACTAATTGGGAAAAATTCATATTTCGCTTTTTCTCCAAACGAAGTTTGAAAAATTCTTTATATGTGCGAGGAGTGATTACTAAAATAAAATAAAATGAATTGATACTGCAATACATTCCATCTTGATTTCATCTCTTTTACTTCTTATATTTCCTTACTTCAAGTCTGAACCATAATTAGAGTTTTCACACACCACTTTAAACTAATGTGAGCTTAAATTACTACAGTTAGTTAAATAATCAAATTAAAAAAAAGGACTTAAAATTTCATAAAAATCATTCTCTGACACCGAATAGTCAGTAGAATAGAACTTGTGATCTCATTGGATTCTCTTAGAGCGCGGCCAATAGGAGAATTACGCGCATAATTGCTGTTAAGCAGTTTAAGATGAAATGTGGAATTGTTGCATAGAAATCTAATAGGGATATAAAAGGAAATGCTCTTTAACAGGGATGAGCAATACAAAACCGTGAGAGTATAGACCTTCTGCTCTGAAGAGACTTTAAGTTAATTAATAACAAAGGGCAATTATAGGAAGGGATAGAATTTGAAATTGTTCTTCAAGCGAACTTGACTATTTGTAATTTGCAAAATGGGTCCCTAAAAAGGCTTATCCGGGGAGTAGCAACTACCAAAGGCAGTTATGTCACGTAATCCAAACGAATTTCTTTTTAAAAATCAAGAAGCAGAAGATGTTTTATTTTTAGTTTATTTTGTTTTATTTTTTTTTTTAAGCAAAGGCTTCATGAAAAGAACAAATATTCTCATTATTTTCTTAATCCGATTTGAGGGCTTGTGTATACATTATAAACTTATTTTTTAATTTAAAATTTAAAAACGAAAAAAAAAATTCGGGAAAAAGCTTTATATTATATATTTTTTTTTAATTTTTGGTATTTTTTTTCACGACCTTTTTCTATGACTTTTCCAGATTTTTATTTTCATCAATTTATGCCCAGTTTTTTATGCCGGGAGAACTAGCAAATGCAGCTCTCAGACATTAATTAAGTCTATTGTACTACACTTGGATTCGCTTTAATTTTCTTTAAATTATGTCTACCGACATAGTTCAGCCAGGATTTACAGGACTCGACTACCCCTGATGTGGTTGGGGCGCTACTTGGCTGTCGCTGCAGACACATTTGATCTGCCTCCCCATCTGTTTTCCACAACAAAGTTGATCGCTTCTTGAACAACATACACCTCCGCTTGAAACACAGATACATAAATTACAAAAGCAAAGTGCAGTTTTGTCCTCCTGGATTCCACGTATACCCCAGAGCCGAAGCCGTGCTCGGTCCTGGAGCCATCCGTAAAAAATTCATGCTCAGTAATCTCTGAAAGTTTAATTACCACGCTTAAATCAAATAACTGTTTGAGTTGCATTCAAATACAGAAAATCGGTTCAAAATACTATTCTATCAGAGAGTTGGTATTCGTTCTCGTTTCCAAGTTGATGTAATATTAACAAAACAGTCTACAAAAGACAACATTTATATAAATATGTATAATTGGCGCTTTTGGTGTTTCACGGAGATTCGACTCCCATTCGGCTACGGCGGCCGCCTACAAAACACAAGGAAACCAAAATATAAATTGACATTGTCTATATTTATATAATCGGCACGTACACCCTCTTTGGGTGTTTGACCGAGCTCCTCCTCCTATTTGTGGCGCTCATCTTGATGTTGTTCCACAAATGGAGGGACCTACAGTTTCTAATTCTAGCCCTCTTACCCGCTGGGAGTTTGCGTTTATCACTTTCTCTTGCAATAGGGTTAATTCACCGTCCACCGCGTTACTTTTTACTACCATTGTCTGTCGCATGGGGTGTTTCATAACCCCAAATATAAATTTATTGTATTTAAAATATTTACAATTACAATTGGGTGAAGAGATTCCGAACAACAAAGGAAGAAGAGAGGTGGAAAAGAGGAATGAAACCTAGCCCCAATACGCTTAAAATGTTTACTGTCGGCTCGAAAATGATGGACGGAGTAGGTGCAGGGATTTATTGCGGCCAATTAAGCTCCGTGACCATTGCAGTATTTTTCAAGCAGAAGTTTTTGCCGTAGGAAAGGCTGCAGAAATACCCCTAGCAAGGACATCGAGCAACTCCAACATAAATATGATGTATACGTTGGCAGTCAAGCGGCAATAAAGACAATAAACTCATATGAAATTTCGTTTAGAAACTTTCTTAGAACCAGGGAAGCCATAGAGAGACTGGCTGCGGTCAGACGGTTACACATCTATTGGGTACCCGGACATTAGGGCATTGTAGGAAATGAAATTGTAGATGAGATTGCCAAAAGCGCTTCTTACATACAATTTGAAAAAGAAAACGACATACTGAAATCTTTAAATACGGTATACAATGAGGTGGAATAATCTAGGGACTTGCAAAACCGCGAAAATCATGTGTACACAGAGTGCAGATAAATACGTCCGATTTGTACTAGCTCTGTCTAGAAAAGAAAGCAGAACTATTGCTGGTATGCTGACAGGCCACAATTTGCTAGCGGCGCACGCATAAAAGATGGGAATTGCGGATTTTGCAGATCTTGCAATGAACTGTAAGAGAGGGAAACTCTAGAACACCTTCCATGTACTTGCCCTGCATTAGCTAGAACCCGAATGAAATATTTAGGAGCTCTACAAATATAGAAATATGTCTCGAGGTTAGAGCTTCAGAGCTTACGTAGATTCGCAAAAGACGCAGACAAGAAGCCTACTACAAAGAAACGTAAGGGTCAAACTCCGTTTGGTACCACTAAGGACCAATAGGTCTATGTGATGGCTTTCAGTCAGCCAGGTTAACCTAACCTAAAATATTTTAGATTTTACTATCACATTTCTTTAATAAAAATTGTATTTACATATATTTTAAATACAAAACACATTTATTCACATTTAAAGTAAATTTAGTCCATAAATTATTTTAAATCTTTGATTAGTAAACTATGGTATATAAAAAACTCAGAAATAAGAAATTCAAATATATTTTATTTCTATAACTTTCCAGTTTTCAAAACTAAACCAGGTATTAAAAACAAAAATATTCGAAAATCTATTTTTTATTGATTTTCGAATATTCCATGGCCAAAATTGAACATTTCTACACTACGCATTCCACAACTGTTTTGACACTGACTTGGATAAATTATTTTTTTTTTGTGTTGGGCACGCATTTTAGTATATTTTCTGTCCAAATTCCGAGGGCAGAATTTACATCTACGGTTTTTTCGTTCTGGTTCTGAGATATTTTATTGTTCGTTAGAGCAGTGAGTAAAACGCTGAATGAGAAACTGCAACTCTCGAAGCAATGTTTTAATTCTGTTTCGATAAGCAAGATGAGTTTCAATTAGGTGAAATGCCGTCAACAGCACCTTAAGTAAGATTGTAAAATTTAATGGTTTCTGGAAGGTTTTCATGCGGCGATGTGTTTACAATTTCGTTGTGAAACATAGTTGAGAGTAACAGTAGGGGAACTTTCACTACCTTTTTTTACGGAAAAAATTAATATATGAAACATCTTTAATTGTTTAACATTCTTCATACCATTGTCACTATCATCCTTTTCCTCTTCTTATCTCCACATCGCTTTTTGTTGAACGGAAGAATGATCTAACATAAGCTGTCTCTTCGGCAGAAAAAATACCCAATTTAAAATATACTAGCAAACCCGGCCCCCTTCGTTGGGCACACTAAAATAGAATAGATATGGTTTAGAACAGAAAATATATGATTTTCATATTGTTTATTTCTTTATTCTTTATTCAAGCGCTTTGGCATAAACAATATTTTTTGTTTTTCTATTTGTTTTTGAGTAAATATAAAATATAAATTGAAAATCAGAAAAAAAGAAGATTGTTTTTAAATTTCAAATCAACGCATATGAATAAACAATCGCCTTTTTTCCTGATCATCCATGAATTTTTCGTTTCAATTTATATGTTTTATTAAGCATTGGAGCTTTTTTAACCATTATCCATTTATATTTTTCAAAAAAAAAAAAACGAAAAAAATTTTTTTTCCACGAACACATAATTTCATTCGGATTTCACATTAAATTCTCAAATTTCGTAAGAAATTATTCACTGTTCCAAAATTCACAAACAATTTTTACATGTTGCACTTACGTTTTTTCCTTATGGCATCCAAATCAGAAAGAAATATTGACACATTGTAACTCACACTGTCAATTTGACAGTTCAGTTCCGCCCCAAGCGTTAAAAAAGTAAACGACATTATGGCTGGTTCAAAAGAACGCAGTACCCGTTGCCAGTGCTCCGAATTACAACCAAACTTTACGAAACCCATTTTCAATACTTACTTAACAATGTGCGTAAGTTTGGCTTAATTCGGTGCAAAGACACGGCGGGTCCACGTTTTGGCATATATTTCGAGACCCTAGTCATCAATAGGTATGCAAATTACCGCGTATTAAAGCACTTATCAACAGCTTTCATTTGATACCCATATTGTACACACACAACCAAAGGTTACCCGGGTCCACGTTTTGACCTATATCTCGAGACCCCAGTCACGGAGCGGCATGAAAAATACTCTGTACTAAGGCATTCACCAACAGCTTCAATTTGATACCCATATTGTACATACACATCCGAAGGTTACCCGGATCCACGTTTTGACCTATATCTCGAGACCCTATCTACCAATAGGTATCCAAACTATACGGAAACCATCTTCAATACCTCCTTAACAATGTGTGTAAGTTTGGTTTAATTCGGTGCAAAGACACGGCGGGTCCACGTTTTGACATATATTTCCAGACCCTAGTCATCAATAGGTATGAAAATTACCCCGTATTAAAGCACTTATCAACAGCTTTCATTTGATACCCATATTGTACATACACAACCAAAGGTTACCCGGGTCCACGTTTTGGCCTATATCTCGAGACCCTAGTCACGGAGCGACATGAAAAATACTCTGTACTAAGGCATTCACCAACAGCTTCAATTTGATATCCATATTGTACAAACACATTCTAGGCTCCACGTGTTGGTCTCTATCTCGGGACCCTAGTCACGGAGCGGCATGAAAAATACTCTGAACTAAAGCATTCACCAACAGCTTCCATTTGATACCCATATTATACATACACGTCCGAAGGTTACCCGGGTCCACGTTCTGACCTATTTCTCGAGACCCTATCTACCAATAGGTATTCAAACTATACGGAAATCATCTTCATTACCTACTTAAAAATGTGTGTAAGTTTGGTTTAATTCGGTGCAAAGACACGGCGGGTCCACGTTTTGGCATATATTTCCAGACCCTAGTCATCAATAGGTATGAAAATTACCCCGTATTAAAGCACTTATCAACAGCTTTCATTTGATACCCATATTGTACATACACAACCAAAGGTTACCCGGGTCCACGTTTTGACCTATATCTCGAGACCCCAGTCACGGAGCGGCATGAAAAATACTCTGTACTAAAGCATTCACCAACAGCTTCAATTTGATACCCATATTGTACATACACATCCGAAGGTTACCCGGGTCCACGTTTTGACCTATATCTCGAGCCCTATCCACCAATAGGTATCCAAACTATACGGAAACCATCTTCAATACCTTCTTAACAATGTGTGTAAGTTTGGTTTAATTCGGTGCAGACACGGCCGGTTAGCGAACACACACAAAAAGTTGACTTTATTTTATATATAAGATTTTTTTCAGTTTGTGTCCGAAAAATCCAAATATCTTACGGAACCCTATTTTTTTCCAAAATAAAATGTAATCCATGTTACTCCTGGATAATGTAGTTTTCTAATGGTGAAAAAATTTTTTAAATCGGTCCAGTAGTTTTTGAGCCTATTCGTTACAAACAAACAAACAAACAAACAAAGTTTTCCTCTTTATAATATTAGTATAGAAAAATAAAATATTGTATATAAAAATTTAAAACGATTGTATTTCATAATAATGACGCAATAAATGGGCAAGCTCACATAGAATATATTAAGCATAGCATCACGTGAAACTTTAGTATAGGCAGGTCCTTAAGTTAATTCGTAGAAGAAGATGTAATATTAAGTTTTTTTTGAAAATTAATGGCTTTTTTCGCTCCACGCGCGGTTTACGTTACACCTTCCAAATGATGCTCGCCTTTCGCTCTTTGCGTGGGTGCCAGTAGGTCCCCCTTTAGCCATGGGCTTTTTATTTCATACAATTTAAAATCATAATGAAGACCTAAAGAAAATTACTTAAAAAAAAAGTCCTTCGCGTATTTGACGTATACCAAATACTTATATCGGCGGCCGCCGTAGCCGAATGGGTTGGTGCGTGATTACCATTCGGAATTCACAGAGAGATCGTTGGTTTGAATCTCGGTGACAGCAAAATGAATAAAAACATTTTTCTAATAGCGGTCGCCCCTCGGCAGGCAATGGCAAACCTCCGAGTGTATTTCTGCCATGAAAAAGCTCCTCATAAAAATATCTGCCATTCGGAGTCGGCGTGAAACTTTAGGTCCCTCCATTTGTGGAACAACATCAAGACGCACACCACAAATAGGAGGAGGAGCTCGGCCAAACACCTAACAGAAGTGTACGCGCCAATTATTTATTTTTTTTTAAATACTTATATGGGCTTCGCAGAAAGTCGTTCTAGATACTTAAGGACTTGAATATCTCGAAAACGTTTAAGTTTTATACATCGTAACCAAATTAATAAGAAAATATCTAAAAACTAATGACCTTAAGTGTGTAGGTATCTTTCCAGGAGACCCGGTATTGATACGTAAAAAGATATACGAAAAAATAGCACGCTTTTCCAAAATAAGATATTTTCGCGAGGTAAAAAAGCCGTTAAAAGAGGGTTCAAATTATCGTAAGACCCTACAAAGGTTAGAAGGTTTTAAGAGGTTGTTTTTTTTGCTTGATATTTTCACAAATAGGCATTTACTTTTTGTTAAAAAAAATATTACAATAAATTTTTTTTTTGTGAAATATTTATTTTTGGGTTCACAAAAATGCATTATAAAAGTACAGCTGTACATCTTATTAAGGATGAAATAATATTAAAAATTGCTTATCGCTATTTATGCATGCTAATATTGGGTTAGATTTTTTGTCAACAAAGAACCACTTCAAAGGATTTAGGGGTAGTCAGAGACCCGAAAGAATGATGATTTTCAATAATCTTTCTTTGCTAGGCAAATAGATAATATTGTGCCTGATCGAAGCTTTTTTTTCAAAATTATTTAACAATATGGCGGCCTCAAGAATAATTTTCAGATTTTCGAGAAAAAAAACCGACAATTAATTGTTTAAAAAAGTCGAAATTTTTGAAAAAAAGAAATTGTTCGATCAGGCATGAGTTTTTTATGTTTTTCAAAAGCAGTATAAATTTTATTGAAATCTACCAAGCGGTTTTTAAGTTACAGTGATCACCAGTTCAAAAAACATAGTTTTGAGAAAAACGCATTTAAAGTTCTGCTATCGATTATTGTAGAGTTCACCTATTCCAGGGCCATATAATGGTTCTTTAGCCGTAATAGCAGCTTCCAAAATATCGATTTGCATCCTACCATCTTGAGTGCTATTGTTAGCGCGCTTATCTGCCACTTCCATACTAGCTACTTGCTCTGGAACGCTCCGGAGCGCCCGAGCGTCCTTTGTTAATTGTTGAATAACTCAAAAAGTGTTTGTTGGATTCACTTCAAATTTTCGCCGAATATTTTTAAAATATCATACTTTTAGAAAATGCAAAAAAGAATGAAATGTTTTGAAAATTCTGCCAGTCTCTGAGCCCTAAGTGAGTTTTTGAATTAAATTCTTAGTATTATCTAATAGTCTTTGTCTGTAAATTATAAGAAATGTTAACTTTTGTTTCATTTGTTACAATGAAATTAGTAACTTAAAAGTTTAACTTATTTTTGATTAAATTATTTGGCATTAATCTGTTGTTCATAGTCTGTAAGACTATATACAGAAATAAATACGAAAATAAATAAATAAATAAACAAATAAATAAAAGAATTATATCGTAAACAGACAGACAGAAAAACATCTATTGTGAATGAAAAATAATTCAACTTTTAAACAGAAGAACAAGAAAGGCCATTGACCATTTTGACCATTGCGTTTAACCATTGCTGGGCTATTTGTATACTGAGCTGTCTAGTTTACAAGTGTTAAATATGATTGATGTATGACGCGATTTCCAAAAATTCCGATAGGGTGATGAATTTTGCGCCACCATGTGTACGACTTAATATCTATTTTATGACAAGATATGCTGACAACTTTTCTTAACTGGAGTTTTAGCTTTCTAGAGATACCAAAAAATCTACCATCCTAGATATTTGATTTTTGCATTTCTGTGCATTGAATGACAGTCTCATTCGAAAATCTTCATGATTTTATCAACATTTTCGACGATTGACCAGAGAGAATGGATTCATTGAAGTCACAGTTTTGCTTGCTGCATTCAATACTGTACTGGACCCATAAAGAACACATTTTTGACGGCCTATTCCGACTTTTCACTTTAGTCGTAAGGGTATGGCACTTCATAATTTCCTTAAACTTTCTAATATTTCGTGTAGTCCTCTCATAGTTCCAGATTGTCACGTTTTCTTAATAAGTAGTCTCTAATAGTGCCATAACAGCAATCGAGATAACATTTCAGAGTCACAAATATTCTATTCAGTGGGTTTACTAGTATATATCTATATATGCACAAGCCCACTGTATCATTCTGCTTATGCGGTTGACATCGAGATTCAGGAAAAACGCGTAAAAGTTCAAATTAAAGGCTGGGCAATAGGGCGGTGGGTAAATCATTTGACATTTTACTGCAATTGTGCACCAACTGGTGGCGATGTAAAAGACATGTCGACATGCCGCCAACACTACGGCTGCTTCCCTAAATCGTCGTCAATGTGCTCTACATTGCTTTATTTGTCTTGCAGTTGGTTTTTAAAGTGAGTTTTCGGGCATTTTTCAGCTTCGATTTACGGTCATATGCCCAGCTGTGACGCATCCTCCGATAACGCAGTTTGTGACAGGCCGGAATACGGCAATAATTGTGAGGACTACTACAGCAACAACTATCAGAGTAATTTAAGCAACATATAAGCATATACGTGCATACATACAAACACAATGTACAAGCGTACGTAAAATACATCAACGGCAACATTTTCCGCCAGCAACGTTCTTCTTCTGTACAACTCCTTTTTTTTTTATCCGAGCACAAAATATTGACGTTTGCGTTCCTGTGCTGAGTTATATGGAGACGTTTTTTTTTTTTTTGTTATTCGTATTTCAAGCCTGCTTTTGCCATTGTTGTTATCTGCACTTGCTATCGCTCTACAACATTACACTGCCCCTTAGTGCTTTCCTGCGTTTGCGGTTGTGGGCGTTAGCGTTGGGGTCACATTATTTGTTACGCGCTTTCCGTAATGATTACTGGCTTGCGGTCTGGCTTTGCGCAAGAGCCGAGGAGTCTTTGTTTTTCTTGGTGCTGGTTTTGAATGTAAAGAAATTTCGTTTTGCTTAATTTTTGTTCGCTTATTTTCGTATTTTTGCTAGTACTCCTGTTTGAATAGCGATATTTTTGTTGGGTTTGCCCATTTTTTGTCTATTAGCATAATTTGACGTTTTTCCCCATTCAGCTAAAATAATTTTGTGGCAGTCAGTTGGTGCAAGGGTGGGTTGTTGTAAAACCTATATATTTACTATTTTAGGGTGATTGAACTTCAAAACATTCATCGTGAAAATTTCTTGTAGTGATTTATTAAAAATAAACAATAAAAGACGAAAACTAAAATTGGTCAAAGAGAACACAAGGAATTCTGTCAAAGTCGTAAAAATGGTAAACATGCAACAACTGCTGCTGCAGAAATAAACACTGATCACGGAGAGGATACCGTCAGTCTAAGGACTGCGCAAAAGTGGTTTGCAAAATCTCGAAGTGGTAACTGCGAAGTGGAGGATGCCCCGCGCGCTGGTCTTCCTGAAGTCTTTAATTCCGACGCCTTGCTCGAACTCGTGTAAGCTGAGCCAAATTTGACAGTCGATATGATAACTCGGAGGTTAAATTCATCGCATGGAACAGTTCACAGACACCTGGTTCAGTTAGGAAAGGTTTCAAAGTTGGGAAAATGGGTTCCGCATAGACTTTCCGTCACCAACCTTCAGCAGAGAGTGAATGTGTGTTCTCAGCTGCTACAACGGCTTGAAACTGAAAGCTTCTTGAACCGTATCGTTACTGGTGAGGAAATATGGGTTCGTTACAATAATCCTGTTCGCAAACGCTATTGGTTAGATGAAGATGAAACACCAGAACGGACCCGTAGAGATGTCCTTCACCCCAAGAAGATTCTCCTGTCTATTTGGTGGGATGTTGTTGTTGTTGTTGTTGAGGTGGTTGAACATTTCTTAGCTGAAATGCTCCTAATTAGTGACCACCACCGTTTTAATACCACTATCTCGTGAAATGATGATGAAATTTTTTTTTTTTTTTTTTTTTTTTTTTTTTTTTTTTTTTTTTTTTTTCTCCAAGTCAAATCCATTTAGTGAGGTCCAGGAATAGGAGCAAATCCTTTATCTCGATGACTGAGATCTCCTTAATTTGCTGTAGGAAAGGCTTACCGAAGGATCGGAGTCGTGCCCTGGCTAGTCCCGGACATTCACATAAATAGTGGAACAGACTTTCCTTCGCCCCTTCCGCTTGACAGCTTCTACAGATAGGATTGAAGGGTAGATTGAGTCTAGCTGCATGATCCCCTACTTTCCAATGTCCTGTAAGGGTTGCAGTGATACGTGAAATGTTTGGCCGAGAACATCCTAACAGGTCATTCGTCCTTTGGATTTTATATGACGGCCATGTGTTTTTTGTTGTGATACATGTAGGTATTTGCTTCCATCTTCTTTCGGCTAAAGCATGATAGTGTGAAGCAATAGATGCTTTTAGTGTGTTCAGTGGGGTGGAAACTGCCACCGCCTCTGCTATGTCTAGTGTTGAGCCCTTTCTTGCTAGCTCATCCGCTATCTCATTGCCTCGTATGTTCCTATGACCGGGAACCCATATCAGGGTAATTTCAAGCCAATGGCTGAGCAGTTTCAGCTTCTCTCTACACTGTAGGACCAGTTTGGATGAAATGTAGTTGGAGTCTAAGGCCTTGATAGCTGCTTGACTGTCTGAGAAGATAGCTACTCTTGCACCAACTACCTTGTAGAGTTCTAGGGATTTGCATGCTTCTCTGATCGCTAAAAGTTCTGCCTGGAACACGCTGGCATAATCAGGAAGACGAATTGATTGAGATAGGTTGAGTGGCTCCGAATAGAAGCCAGCTCCCACACCACAGTTCATCTTAGAACCATCGGTATAGATTTCGATATCGTGTCTTCCAATCACCTCTCCTTTGCTCCACTCGGCTCTCGGTGGGAAGCGTACCGTAAAGCCTTTCTTGAAGTTTAGGTCGGGGACTGTGTAGTCTGATCCGTTTTTGAGCAGCGGGGGTCCCTGTAGGAGGATCTTGCTGTGACCGTACGGCCTTGTTGTCCAGCTTCCTATGTCTCTGAGTCTCACCGCGCTGCAAGTAGCTATTGTTTTAATGTGTAAATCTAATGGCAATAGATGTGTTAGTACATTGAGCGCTTCAGTAGGACTGGTGCTAAGCGCTCCTGTAGTTAGGATACACGCTGTTCTTTGTATCTTGTTCAGCTTAGTTTTGTTGTATTTCCTTTCTGTTGCAGGCCACCAAACCAGTGCCGCATATGTTAGTATTGGCCTTACAATGGTTGTGTAGGACCAGTTGGATAATTTTGGTTGGAGACCCCATTTTTTTCCCAACATTCTCTTACACGTGTAAAGTGCTATATTTGCTTTCTTTACCCTGTACTCTACGTTGGACTTCCAGCTGAGTTTGGGGTCCAGGATAACCCCTAAGTATTTTGCCTGTTTGGTTAGCGTGAGGCTGACGCCGTTTAGTTTTGGGAGATTAAAGTTTGGCACCTTGGTTTTCTTGGTGAATAGCATCAGTTCAGTTTTTCTCGGGTTTACGCTTAAACCACAGTCCGTGGCCCAATTGCTGAGTAATACCAGAGCTCCTTCCATAATCTCACTGATTGTGGTTGGAAACATTCCTGAAACCATAAGCACTATGTCGTCCGCGTACGCCACCACTTTAATTCCCTTTTGGTTAAATTTGGTGAGGATGTTGTTGGCGACTAGTAACCACAGTAGAGGGGATAAGACTCCTCCCTGAGGGGTTCCCCTGTTGACAGAGCGTTTTATCGTGCTGCTGCCTACCTCACCGATGATTATTCTAGTTTTGAGCATGTTCTCTATCCATTCGTTGAGCCCTATGTCTATGCCTGACATGCTAAGAGCCTCAATTATAGATCTTGTTGTAACATTGTTGAAGGCCCCCTCTATGTCGAGAAAAGCTACTAGTGAGTATTGCTTGTATTCTATGCTCCTCTCAATCGCACTTACAACCTCATGAAGAGCTGTCTCTGTGGACTTTCCTTTGAGATAGGCATGTTGAGATGGTGAGATCGTTGAGTCTGTAATCTTTTCCCTGAGATATACATCCAACAATCGCTCAAGAGTTTTGAGGATGAAGGAGGATAGGCTGATGGGTCTGAAATCTTTCGCTGTATCATGACCGCGTCTACCAGCTTTAGGGATAAAGATTACCTTAACCCTCCTCCAGCTTTTTGGTATGTGCCCCAGCATAAGGCTTTTCCTGAAAAAGACCTCCAGCCAAGGAATCGTCGTTTCTCGAGTGTTCCACAGCATGGCTGGGAATATCCCATCTGGACCGGCTGCCTTATATGGTTCAAAGTTTTTTATCGCCCATAATATTCTGTCTTGGGATACGATGTGGTTGATTACAATGGGTGATAGTTTGGATGTTTGAACACTGTCAGTATTGTTCTCAATATATTCTGTGTTGCCTGGGAAGTGTGTATTTACCAGATGTTCTAGAGTGTCGGCTGATGATTTTGTCCACTCTCCGTTATCTTTCTTCAGGAAGGAAGGGCAGGAGTGTTCCTTGGATAAAAGCTTGCCTAGTCTGGCCGTATCTTTGGTCGATTCTATGGAACTACAAAAATCTCTCCAAGCCTCTGTCCGAGCCTCTTTGATTGCTTTCTTGTATTCCCGAAGGCAGTCTTTGTAGGGTTTGAAGTATTTATGTTTGTAGCAGATATTGAAGATTTCTCTTGTCATTTTTCTGAGTTTACTTAGATCTTCATTCCACCAGGTAGGATAGATTGTTTTGCCATATGTGGCGGGACATGAGGCTTCAAGTCCTTTCGTCAGGGAAGTTTCGAAAGCTCTTACTTTCTCATCTAGGTCTTCCCTTGACGTTATGGTTTTATTTATGTGTTGAAGTTTAGACTGGGCCACTCTACGGAATGTGTGCCAGTTTGTTCTTCTAGGATTTCTATATGGGAGAGGTTTCTCAAGCTTGAGATTAATATCGAAGAGAATCCAGCTGTGGTCTGAGAAGGATTTCTTGTCGGATACCCTCCAATTTGTGACTATTTGGGAGTTATTGTTTGTGCATAGGGTAACGTCTAAGACCTCTTCCCAGCCAGGAAAGTTTGCCGAGCTCGGAAAAGTGAAGGTTGGGGTGGTCCCTACATTACATATGTCTAGGTTGGTGTTTAATAGGAATTCAAAAAGTGACTCACCTCTTTCATTCGTCTCTGAACTGCCCCAGAGCTCATTTCTAGCGTTTGCGTCACAGCCCATCAATAGTTTGTCTGTGCTGCTTAGTGTTGTCAGGAAACGAGCCACTTCGTCTGGCGGCGCCGGTTTCTCGTGTGGCATGTACACCGATGCCAGGTATATCGCCGATTTCTGCAGCTCCACTTTCACCACCGTTAAGTCGGGAGTACTGAAATTGGAACACAGAAAAGCTTTTAAGTGTTTTTTAGTGATTATGCATGACCGTGGCTTACCGTCAGCTTTGTTGTAGAATACGTTGATGTTTTTGTTGTTTTGGAACCCCTTAATCTCGTTGTCTCTGACCCAGGGCTCCTGTATGAAACCGATGTCGATGTCCCCTTCCCTGAGGAAGACATCCAGATTCTCTGTAGCACATTTCGAGTGCTGCAGATTCACCTGTATGGCTCTAGGCATCGGGTTTCTTGTTGTCATCAGCTAGGTCCAGCTTTTCTAGCCTTTCTAGCTGAATGTTGTTGTCGACCTCATCTGGGTCTTCCTCATTTTCATTGCTGTCTGCTTTGAAAATTTTCAGTTTGGCCTTTCTCAGGCCAAACCGCATTTTGTTGTCGTTTTGCTTTAGTATTGGCAGGCACTCATCGTTTATCTGCAGAACGAATGACATGCTGCTCTTTTGCGGTTTTTCTGCCTTCACGACTGCCCAGTCGTCCATCGGCACCGCAGGGTTGTGCGACTTCAGGTATTTCAGCACTTCTGCACCGCTCAAGTCCATCACCGGTAGCCAAATGCGAGCGCGAGGAGGGCAAGGGATGTCCTTGGCCGGAATAAGCTTAAGTTTTAAGCCTTCCAGTGTGCTGTTGATCTCAACAACACACCTTTCTAGGACAACCCTTGACCAGTCGTCGTCGCACTTGATCACTCTACAGCCGCGAAGTACTCCTGCAGAATCAAAGGAAGGGAGAGTTCCGCCCTGTGCTCCAACCACATGCTTATCTAGCACGAGCTTGGACAGTTTGGCCTCCACTTGCCCCCACTTCTGCAGGACCACTTTGCCACTGTTTGTGGTTTCGTCGATCAGTGCATAGAGGAGGTTATCCTTAACCACCTCACTGAACGGTCGTTGCTTCGTTTCATCGATGCTGCTGGACACCTTAGGTCTCTTTGGTGGGATATGGCCGGTATTGTTTATTATGAACTTCTGGAACCAAACCAGACGATAACTGCTGATTATTATTCCCATTGGCTATCAAACCTGAATGAGGCACTTAACAAAAATCGACCGTCTTCAGTGAATAGACGCAAAGTTTTGTTTCACCACGACTACGCAACACCTCATACCGTAAGGCAAGCATTAGACAAGCTGAACGAGCTCGGAGGGGAGCTAATGTCGCATCCACCATACTCTCCGGACAATGGACCTTGTGATTATCAGCTTTTCCGTGGACTTCCATCCCATATGAGTAACAAGAACTACTCCTCAAAAGAAGCTATAAAAAGGGATATCGAAGCGTATTTTGGCTCCAAGAACAAAAAATTTGTTGAGCAGCGAATTAAAAATTTGCCTAAACGTTGGAAAGACATTGTAAATAATGAAGGAAAATAAATTATTGGTTAATAAATACTTTAAATATCTTTTTTATTCATTTTAAAACCACCTTTAGAAAACGCACGAACTTATGGACTGACCTGATACAAGGGAATGAGTATTCCAAATTGCAGAAAATAAACGCTGGCGTGCCGCAAGGCGTCCTCCTTGGACCTCTTCTTTACCTTCCGTATACGAAAGATATATCTTTTCCTCCAAGCACTATGATCGCCCCCTTTGCTGACGACACAGCAATTCTTGCAACAGGAAAAACCCCCGAAGTAGCGGCAGCCAAATTTCAAATCGCTATAGAAGCAATAGAAAAATTGACGAAAATTTGGCGAATAAAATTAAACAGTAAAAAATCAGTCCATGTGACCTTCACCAATAAAAAAGGAAACCACCACCCAATAATGCTACTAGGTTCTCCAATTCCTTACTCAAATACTGCCAAATATCTTAGTATAACCCTCGATGACAAGCTATGTTGGATAGAGCATATAAAAATAAAACGAAGCGAACTTAATCTGAAAATACTGAAAATGAACTGGCTCATTAGACCGCATTCAAAACTCTCCATATATAACAAAATAATGATATACAATCAATTATCAAACCAGTGTGGTCTTATGGCGCACAAATTTGGGGCGGTGCCAGTCAAAATAATATTAACATAATCCAACGATTTCAAAATAAAATTCTCAAAAACATTGTGAACGCACCTGCAATGCAGATACACATCGTTACCTCAACATTCCTACGGTCACTACGGTTATAAAAATTCAAGCAGAAGCCCACTCTAAGAGACACCAGTGGCACGTAAACGAGGAAGCTAGCAGACTACGCAACACCGCAGGCTTAACCCGACGACTCCAGCAACAAAAAAACCATATGCTCTTATTGGTAGTTAATGTAAAGAAGAGATTTTACAACTCTCTTCATAAAAACCCTACAAAATTGTTAAAATTATACTGCTTGTTAGTTTCCTTTAAACTAGTTGTAGTGTCAACAAACATTGTATACCTATATACCTATATATAATATATTTAAATGTTTGTGATAAAAAAAAATATAAAAAAATGTAAGTCCAAAAGTTAGATATTCTGAGATTGTGTGGGGTGAGAAAGGGTTGGTATGTCCGCACTCGAAATCCCGGGCATGAAATAGCAGATGATAGAAACAAGTTTTAGAGACCACTCCTGGGCAGACAATACAGTAGCTAGCTCCTCAAGCAGTGCCTTCATTTATGGAAACATCAAGACGCACACCACAAGTAGGAGAAGGATCTCCGTCAAACACCCGAAATGAGTGTAAGCGTCAATTATTAATTAATGTAGTCTTTTTTGTGTCCAACAAGTGATATTCAACACAACCGTCTATGATATATTTAGCAATAAAAGCAAATAAAAAAAAAATAGTTTAAAAAACTAAAAAACACGCTTTTATTGCTAATCGAACTAAAAAGTAGAAAATAAATTTTAATGACAAAGAGACCTATAATGAAGTAATAGCAAATCGAACGATCAGTCATAGTCAACTACCTCAGAACAGAATTATAACAAAAATTAAGATACAAATAGAGTAATTCAAATTAGAGTTAAAAGCGTGGGATGCTTGATATAGTAAATATTACAATCATTCTATTGGCAACTACCTATGTACAGAGGGTTATGAAAGTGAAGCAAAATGCATCCCACGCTTTTAACTCGAATTTGAATTACTCTATTTGTATCTTAATTTTTGTTATAATTCTGTTCTGAGGTAGTTGACTATGACTGATCGTTCGATTTGCTATTACTTCATTATAGGTCTCTTTGTCATTAAAATTTATTTTCTACTTTTTAGTTCGATTAGCAATAAAAGCGTGTTTTTTAGTTTTTTAAACTATTTTTTATTTTCTACTTTTTAGTCCGATTAGCAAAAAAGCATGTTTTTTAGTTTCTTTAAACTATTTTTTGTTTATTATGAATGAAAATTATTGTTATCATTGCAGTCAGTGAATAAATGATTCGATATATTCGTGTTATATTTAATTCCTTTCTTATCGACTGTGAGTCTAAAGCTATGCAGTTATCGGCCGTGATAAAGAAGTAATCAGGATGAAGAAGTTATTTCGTGGAGGGAGCCTGAGAAGCTGATTTACAAGAATAAAAAAAGATTTTTCATTTTACAACCAAATTCACCTAATTTTTTGCCCACAGGTAAAAAAAGAAAATATTAATCCTGGCAATCCCAATAAGGATAATGGAAAACTTTTATCAAATTATTGCATTGTCATCGGTCCTTGATAGGTGTGCAAAATTTCAAGTCGATCAGATAATTAGAAGCCAGTGAAAATTAAGCTCAAAGATTCCGTTACATACATACATACATACATACATACATACATACATACATGCATACATACATACATACATACATACAACCCGACCTAATAAAAGTGTGTTAAAAAAAGATTCAAAGATTCAAATTCACCTTAATTTTTGCCCACAGGTAAAAATAGAAAATATTAATCCTGGCAATCCCAATAAGGATAATGGAAAACTTTTATCAAATTATTGCATTGTCATCGGTCCTTGATAGGTGTGCAAAATTTCAAGTCGATCAGATGTTTAGAAGCCAGTGAAAATTAAGCTCAAAGATTCCGTTACATACATACATACATACATACATACATACATACATACATACATACATACATACATACATACATACATACATACATACATACATACATACAACCCGACCTAATAAAAGTGTGTTAAAAAAGAAACCCAATGCTGAGTTCGCTTCTTTAAAATTGTGTGTTTCGCTTTACATTCTGAGCTCAGTATTCCACAAGTGTGTGAGTATGTGTGTTCGAAAATTCATTTCTGGCTGTAGGCTTTCCGAAAATTTATTGCAAATTTGCTCAGAGAATCAATCCATATTTATCATCAGTCCAATTCGACATTGCTGCTACGGCTGATGGGATATGAGATTATTGCACACGATACGATATGGTTTGTGTTGGCGATGCGGTGCTGATAGTGCCACTGCCGCTAAGGGAGACTTCAATCAGAAATGATGAAATATTTTTCAATAGTTAATTTTTTTCAGCTGATTTTGACAATGATGCTTTTAATTTTGCAATTCTTCTGCGACGGTTCATTATGATGAGCACAAATTATGGCAACCGGCCTGCCGCTGACTTCAATAGCGTTAAGTTGGGTTGAGTTGGTGATGGTGATGGTTATCGTTTTAATGAAACGATTTTTCTTGTTATTATTATTATTATGTGTGCACTAGGCAGGCATCCCGGTTGACTGGCTTTCAAGTATTTATCTTTTAACGAAAATTCCTTTTGTCAATCGCATAAAATGAAAATAGAATAGGGAAAAATATGAAAATTGCAGCACATTTGAACTTTTTGAAAGTAGTTGTTGAAAGCTAGTCGCCACTAGTCGTGGTTGTAGTGGTTGTGGCATAAAGCCACGCCTTCGCTAGCTATTAACAGTTTGCACTCTACTTAGTTGTCGCTGTTGTTGTTGTTGTTGTTGATGTTTTTATTATTGTCGCTTTGCAGTTGGTTATGCTTGCACTCGCCAAAGTTGCTCACAGTTTATTGACTTTGCGCAACACACCGCCACAGCCACTGCTTCGCTCTGCTCCGTGCGTCCGGTAGTGCCTCATGAGTACCACTCAGAGGTGAGGCTTCATTTGCAGCTTGAGCCGGAGCTAGTTTTAATGTTGCTGTCGCCGCCGCCGTCGCCGCCGTCGCTTTTTGCCTTTGGGATAATGTCAACAATTTGTTAAAAAATGCTTTGTGCGAGGAAAAATTTTCGCTGGAAATTACCTTTTTGTTGTCAACGTTTCAGTTTTGTGTGCAAAATATGCATAAACAACATTTAAGCTGTGTGCCAACGTTATAAACTTTCACTGTCGGATATAGGAGCTGGCTGAAGAGGGGTTGGGGATCTTGGTAAATAATTTCAGTGGAATGTTAGAAAATCTTTTTCTATTTGTGAAACTATTAACTATTAAAAAAAAAAAATTTTTTCATCAAGCATATATGGAAAATGTAAAAAAAAAATATTATAAATAATTACAAAAATGAAATATAATTGGCGCCTACACCCTTTATTGGGTGCTTGGCAGAGCTCCTCCTATTTGTAGTGCATTTGTCACAAATGAAAGGACCTACAATTTTATGCTACCTACGAAGGGCAGATTTTGTTATGAGGAGCTTTTCGAGGCAGAAATAGACCCGGAGGTGTGCCATTACCTGCTAAGGGACGCTATTCGTGAATACTTTTTCTATTATTTGATTATTCATGACCGGAAATTCAAACCTAAGCACCCCCGAATGGTAGTCACGCAACAACCCACTCGTCCATGGCTATGGCATTAGGTTGTAGGGTCATTCTGAGTTCCTCTCCTGAATGAGTAAGGGCGTCTTATAAAGTGTTTTTCAGAAGGAGCGCTTACTTTGCCATTTTTGTAAGGTTTATCTGGTTCTTTTTGGATTCGACAGCAAGTAGGATTTGTTAAAATTTATTATCAAAATATCTGATCTGGCCTCCAAACGTTCGGGGGAATGTGATGAGACCCATTTCTGATTTCTGAAAATTTTTATATTTTAAGCAACAAAAATCCAAAAGATATTCATAAGATGTCTCCAAACACCGAAAAAGTCTGTGTTTGTGTTCAATATCATCAGTAGGTACTTATTTCTTCAAAGATGTGCAAGAAGCTGCGTTCACTGTTAATTGCGATGTAGATCGAATGATCATAGCAAATTTGTGTGACCCAGGCTAGGTCTGATCTCACAAAATTGGAATATATTGGGGGTAAAGTTTGACCTTTCGTCGTCTCAGGTGACTGCGAAATTTTCTGGAGACCGAAATCGTTTAAATTAACGTCGGACGAACTACTTTCTGTTGAGCTGTAGGAAATCTCTGGTCTATGTGTATGCATATTACCGCTCTGAATGTCAACACAACTTGCGTTCTTCATGAAATTTAGTCTAATTTCCATGTATATGTCATCTTAAAGTGACTCCCTAGGTTAGGCCAATACAATGGAGTTGCAGATCAGGTATTTTTGATTGATTGTATTACTTGTTCCTTTTTGTGAAATTTTACTCTCCACTAGTTGAGCCAGCAAACTGCCTACGGGTTTCTCCTTAACTTAAATACAATACCTTTTTGAATGGAAATGTCTAAAAACTCTTACTAATTTTTAAACTAATTTTCAGTACAGTCCCTTAGTCTTAAAAAAGGGACACATAAGTAAAAAAAATATATATACATCCAAAGTGGATTGTCCCGAAAATGGTAAAGTTTTGGGCATCAAGTCCCATAACGAAATTAAAAACAAATTACCAAAATCATAAGGTCCTTAAGTATCTAGGAATTAATCGAATGCAAAAGGGAATATATATGCCATTGTAGCACTGGTACTTAAGCTTTTAGTTTCATTTTCTTTTTTTCAAGACTTTTAGCGCCCATAACAAACAACCCTAAACTACCAGATATAAACATTTCTTTTTTAATTTCTTTTCTCTTATAAAAATATTCCTATAATCAGAAAGTACCGGGAAGTTTAAATAAAACAAAACAGAGTTAAATTTCAGGCAAATTTATTTTATCTCCTTTAAAAATGACCCGTCTGAAGCAGCATACATGTGCCAACGTTTAACCCAGTCCTCCATGCACCACTGGTAGGCCGACGAAGGGATAGCCTTCAGCTCCTTCGTCGCATTCTCTTTGATCTCCTCTATTAACTGAAATCTCCTTCCACGAAGTGGTAACTTCAACTTGGGAAACAAAAAGAAGTCGCACGGGGCCATATCAGGTAAATACGGTGCTTGCACGATGGTGGTGGCACTTGGTGTTTGGTCAAATAATCCAGCACACGTTATCATCATGCAAAATCCATGAATAGTTTGCTCACATTTCCGGCCATTTGCGACGTACGGCATCTCTCAAACGCTTCGAAAGCGTACTCATGGTGCACTATGCTTTGGTAATCGAAGAGAACAGTCAACATCCCCTTCACGGTACTTTTTGATCATAGGTTGCCTTGCTCCTTGGCTGCAGTGCTTCCCAAGAGACTACGCAAAGGTCAAATAGCGCAGGTAGGTATTCTCGTTGATAGTACCACAAGTCTACGGTGACCTAACTGGTTAGATAATTTCAACTACTATTGTTGAAAAGTCGCACTGGAGATCAGATTGGGCCGTTAATTGCCGCACCACGTGCTTTCTGAGCATTACTTTAAGGGTTCTATATTCTGATATTCGCAAT
>JAYXIM010030385.1:0-23171 GCA_037575425.1 Anastrepha fraterculus
CAATTTTCAACGTAATCTTATTTTCGTGCAGTTTTGCGGTAATCCCGGTTTTCCCATGTCGAATCAGGGAATTGAAAAATACAGGGCAATATTGTGACAAAAAGTCGAAAAAAGCAAAGAGAAAAATATTTAAAATAAGCATTAAAAAATATAAAACCATTACCAACGCAGCATTCCAATTAAGCCCGTCCTGAGCGTATGGTAACCAAACACACACAAATATGCACACGTACGAAGTGTGTTGAAAAAGTATCGCGAATTTGGAATTTTCCCAGGTTACGTATATTCGAATTTGGATTTTTTTGTGGCGATATGTTGGTACTCATGCCTCTCACTCATGCCGACGAGTTCGGACATTTTGAGTGATCAGTTAATCGTTCACTGCTGCTTTGCTTGCACGTGTTTTGGCTCGTCTTCGATTTTTACCTATTCAAAAAGTTTGATAAAAGAACCTGTATCAGATTTTGTGTGAAAAAAGAAATTGAAGTGCGCGGATGCATTCCGAATGTTGACTGTGTCATACGGAGAAGCTACTGTGGACCAAAGCAACGTTTATCGGTGGTACAAAACTTTCTCAGAAGGCCGAAGAGATGTGAACGACGAAAAGCGTGCCGGCGTGTCGGACGCCCGATCACTTCAACAACAGACGAAAAAATTGATTAAGTGAGGAAAATGGTATTGGCCAAACGTTAGAGAAGTTGCTGAGGACCTAGACATATCGATTGGCTGGTGCCATTCGATTTTTTTCAATGATTTTGGCATGAGACGCGTCGCCGTAAAATTCGTACCAAAACTGCTCAATTTCGACCAAAAGCAACATCGCATGAACATTGCTAATGAGATGTCGGACTCTGTCCGCAACGACCCAAATTTGCTACAGAGGGTCATAACTGGTGATGAATTGTGGATTTATGATTATGAGGTGGAAACCAAAGCTCAATCATCTCAATGGAAGCTGCTGCATGAACCAAGACTGAAAAAAGCGCGCCAAGTTCGGCCAAATGAAAAAGTTTTGCTTACCGTTTTCTTCGTTTGCAGGGGCGTTGTGCGTCATGAGTTTTGCCACAGGGTAAATCGGTCTATAAGGAATATTTCCTGCAAGTTATGCGCAATTTGCGCGAAGCAATACGCCAGAAACGCCCGGATTTGTGGAAGAACAAAAATTGGCTCTTGCATCACGATAACGCCCCTGCTCACACATCGTTGCTTGTGCGCGACTTTTTGGCCAAAAACAACACACTAACAATGCCACAGCCACCGTATTCCCCAGATCTGGCCCTCTGTGACTTTTTATTGTTCCCGAAACTGAGGAGGCGTATGAAAGAATGACGCTACGCTATGATTGACGAGATAAAGGCGGCATCGAAAGAGGAGCTGAACAAGATAAAAAAATGATCTTTTGATGTACTTCGAAGATTGGCACAAGTGCATAATATCTCATGGGTATTATTTTGAAGGGATGAAAATAGATATTAATGAATAAAAAAATAATTTTTGAAAAAAACACAAAATCTGCGATACTTTTTGAACACACCTCGTACATACGCAATTGCATGCCAGGATGAAGTTGCTGTATTACCACCTGGCACGAATCAACGATGCGTTGCTAAAGTTTAATCTTCTGTTGTAGCGCGTTGCAGCATTCGAGCCATCATCAACAGACACCACAGGCGCGCCGCCGCTCAAGTTTTCTTCCGCAACAACTCTCAACTCAATTGCAAACTCGAGAAGTGATAGAATATGAACCTGTATGCGTGTACTCGTATGCGTGAACGTGTGCATGTGCGTGCCTGTGCCTGCAGTGCCGATTCTTTTATTTTAGCGACATTTTTCCATGTTTTTATATGTTTTCGCATACACATACATATATATTTGTATTATTTTAAGTTTTGTAGTTGCTTTTATTGCTTTCCTCATACTTCAATATTCATTTGTATGCAAACGCGCGAAAATTCGCGCCAATGGTAGAAATGACGATAAAAACTTAAGCAGTGGTAAAATAAAAATAAAATGAATGCGCACGTATTGTCATTGAGCGGGTTGGCAATGCGACAACAGCAGCAGCAGAAGTAACAGCAGAAACACTAAAATGTTCATGCACTACAATAATACTTACTCTGTGTGTGTGAATGGGATGTTTGGGCGTATACATGCATAGACACACTTCCGGCTTGCGGTTTGGAGGGTATGAGCCGACGATACTTTCTTTGTTTTATTTATTTTGTTGTCTAGTTGTTGATGTTGATGTTGATGTTAAAGTTTCATAAACAAGGATTGACCGAGTTTTTTGTAGAAAATAAGGCAAATGTACATATATATTTCACTCTAATAGTGCTCTTAATGTAATTAGCATTTTATTTCTAGAGTATTTTTTGTGCGAAGCCAACGTACACTGCAATTTGAACTAAAATTGCAATGATTTTTGTTAATAGTTTTTTTTGTGTGCTATAAATGGCTTTATTTGCTGAATCACTTATGAGTAAACTTAAGCCAACAGGAAGTCCCTGAATCAGTATCTAAGTCATCTGCTTTTTAGTCTGTTAAGTGGTCGTTTTTGATCCGTGTCTTATTCAAGACGCGATATAGCGATTGGGTGCACGAGGGCAGAACCAAGAAGGCTTGTGTAGGTCTGCCATTTTTTCAAATGTTATTCTTTGCTATTTCTAATTTCATCTAGACAATGAGTATTTGAAGTGCACTATCCGCCACCCTCGTTCATCTATTCCAGAAGAAGCACTCCGTGAAATTCAATTAAACGCACTGACTTTCACGTTATTAAGGGGACGGACACCGGTAAAATTTTGAAAAAAAAATTTTTTTTTATAAAATGTTAGTAAAATCCTTTAAGAATATGTCAAAAAAATTTTAGAACGTAAATTTAAGTATTTCTTATATTATAGATCGTCAACCGTGACGACTTTAGACGCGTTTTTCTCAAATATATTTTTCGAATTGGCGTACTGGATAACTCGAAAAGTTATTGACCGATCTCCCTGAAAATTTGCACACATCTTTTTTATGTTATTACTTTCTATGTGAATTTACAATTCGAAAATTTTTCGAAAAAAATTTTTTTCCGAAGCAAAAATAGTAGGAAAATTCGCTTCAAAATTCGTTTTGTAAGCATTTCATTCCGCGATTTTTCTCCATTTTTGTTTAATTCATAAAGAAATTATGACATTAATAAACATAAAAAATTTTGGTTTTTTGTATTCAGGTCACTGACGCCGATGCTACAATGCCCGCCGATTGAGAACCCCCGCTGGGACTTTCCTGGAAGAATTGACCTCCGCCATTTAAAAAAATAGTTAGAATAAAAAAAAAATTTGTATTAGTTTAATGTATAAATAAACTGCATGCCAATTTTGAAAAAAAGTATATTGACTTCTTCATTTTAAATAATTTTAATGAAAATCAGGGAAAATATGGCCGTTTACAGATATCTGTCCCCTTATCATTCAGCTTGGTTTTGCGCTCGAAGCTTTGCGTTTTCATTATTTTTTCATGTTTTTCAGCAAGTGTATTATAAAATCCGGTCAAAAATGAATACCCAAAAATTATCTCCACGCAAACATCCCCTTATATTCGGGTTGGTCTGGAAAAAATTGCAACGGCATTTAAAATTGTAAGTAATTAAACACGCGTGCAACAAATCTTAGCTGGTAGTAATCGACTTTTTCTTCGGTTTGATTAGCACCATAATGAATGGAACGATTTTTGCGAGTTTAACAAAGCTCGCCAGTGGTTTTTTTCGATCCGCACCAGTTTGACACGCCAAGTGAAATCAAGTCCTTCTACATCTGATCTTTCCAATGATAAGGATACCTTCTAACTCCTCTGCTATCATCAACTGGTGCGTGAGTGCTTTCGCTAGCGCCATATATCAGCAAGATAGTGATGTCATACATACATCCCACGTGGCATCATTTAAATGTTCACCATGAACATGTCTACAGGTAAAATCCTCCGAACAGTCCATTCATGAATGCCTAGTCTGAGAACATCCAGATATCGATGGTGAAGGTTATTCAGTAACACTTTGCTCTACAGCAGCTATATCCTTAGCAGAAACTCCAGTTCTTGTTCTGCCAATTCTTTCTATATCCTCGATAGAATAGGAATTTCCACCAAAAAATCATAAATTTCAAACAATTTAAAGTTAATGCTCGTTATTAAGGTGACATTTCACACTAAAGAAAGGTTTTTTTTGCTGTTTTCTGTTTCTTCCATTGAGTTGTGAGTTACAGGGTGTCAACAATTGGTTTCAATTCCTTTCAGGCATTTTTGATGTTAAAGAAAATGTCGATAAGGTGCACAGTGTCGAAAATATCAATAAAATCGCAGAAATAGTCGAAGTTGACTGGCATGTTAGTAGTCGTAGCATTGCCCAGGAGCTAAAGATCGACCATAAAATATTTTTAAAGCATTTGGACAAAAATTTTATGCAAAAATAATGGACCCCTTTTTCTCCAAACTAATAAATTGCGGGCCCCACACCATTCAAAATATTTTTGTTTATAAAATTTCGAAGTGGAAAATATATGAATGTATGCATCGATTTCACGTTAAAGTAATAGAATAAACGGCAGGACGACACCTGCAGTAAGTATGCTGGTATCGTGGTGAAATAAGTTCCACTGTATGGTTGGGCTCAAAATAAATTTACAAATTTCCCTGCTACTTTAAACGTATTTAAGAGGAATTATTTTAAGAGCGCTATCAATTAACAATATGAGCCACAAGTCTTCAAAAAAGAAAATGAATACATACATACATTAGCTGAATATATACATATATAGCAGATGCATGTTATCAGCCTACAACAACATATGACATGCATAAGTAGTATTTAAGTGTGGAATTTTCCTGAAACAAAAGATGTGTGAAAATGCGTCCTGCTGAGCGGCAATATTTTGTTTATATAAGAGTTATTCGGAATTCAAGAACGCCTATCAAGGCGCTGCCACTGCAACGGTGATTTGCGAGCAAACTTGCGCTGTTGCTTTGCTGGCGCATTGTTACTTCCATTGCTTGCCAACTTTCGGAGGTTTACGGTATAGTAGTGCCCGCCAAACGAGCGACCAAGTAGCCAACTAACCAATGAGCCAATGAGCCAACGAACAAACCAAGCGATGTACCGACTGCCAGTGGGCCTCTTCGACAAGAAGGAGCGACGCGTGCCAACATTATTGCGTCCATTAACCCCGTCACGCTGCCTAACCATAATTTTTATCCAAAAAATAGAAAAGCGAAAAATTGAAACTCAAAATAAAACCAACAGCAACTACAACAAAAACATGCATTTAATGTACATAGTTTTTGTTTCTGCTGCCTGATTTCCATTTTCTCTTTTAAGAGGAGAATTTAGAAATAAAAATCTTGAAAAGTTTACTTAAATCAAAAAAAAAAAAAAGCGCACAAAAGTGCTGCTGCTGCTACGCCAACAGAAATTGCAGAAACATCATTAGTGGAAGTAGCATTAACAGCAAATAGCAGCGACTGCGGCCCAACAGCGATTGCTGCAACATTGCCGAAGGTCCAATGATGCGGAATTCTTGCAATAAACAAACGGACACATTTGGAAATGCAGCGCAGGCGCCTTTGCAGCGCTGAACACATATACACATACATATACACGTGCACATTATCGCCATAAAGTGGCTACTAAAGTGACCGGCAACTCGCTCTGAAGTTGCGGCATATCTACTATACAGTTGTAGTATATGTGTACATACACACATACATAGTTGTAGTGGTGGTAGCAGTAGTTGTGTCCTTGTGTGGTGTTACGCCGCACACTCTTTGTTGTTTGTTGTCGCATTATTGTTGCAAGCTATTGCAAGTGCTGCTGTTAGCTTTACCACGGCTTGGTCTCGTGACTTTCTTCTGGGTTTTGGCGCTGCATGCTTACCTCTGGAAGAGCACAAAAACACACATACATGCTTTCGAAAACGTGCACTAAAGATGCAGACAAAAGCGGAAATTCGAAGCTTTTCACATTCACGCGCTCTTTGTAAAGCTTTTTCAGAATGAGTGCGAGAGAGGAAGAGAGAGAGCATGAAAGTGTTAAAAAGTGTAATTGCCAATTGAGAGACCAATCGAATAATGAGAGTAAGACGCAATGGGACTGAATAGAATGACTAGAGCGTGTGAATAGAGAAAAGAGCGCGATTGATAGCTGCCGATTGTTGATAGTGGAGAAGCTAAATATGCGCTTTTACTTATTGCAGTTCGTTGATATCGCATGATGTTAAATAATTGAAACAGTTTCAAACGCATTTGATGTTGTGATACTGAATTGTTTGGGTATGTGTGAATATGTATACATATGTATGTGCAAACATATTTGAATATGCGAAGGCAAGAATATCTACATAAGAACTTTGGTAGAGATTTGAACACAAATATGAATGGGTAAATTTCAAGCAAATTTCAAAACAATTTCCTTCCTTGTCCAAATAATAAATTGATTTAAGTAGAAAACATTAAAATTTTCATATCTATACATCCATTTCTAAATTAACAAGAACGCTATTAATAAAATATTAAGAAATAAACAACTTTTTCTATATGCAAGGGAAATGGTGGACTCACTTAACAACTAACTACTTCACTTATAGTGGAGTGGAAATCAGCCATAATATTGATTTTAGTAATTGATAGAGAAAGGCATGCCCCAAGTCACTAAGAATTTTCATTATTGTACCAGTAATATGACAAAAAATATCATTGCATTATCACAATTTGAGTGTGAAAATATGAAGTACAGGGTGGGCCAAATAAGACCTACTAATTTCACGTAGCAGTTTGCCTAGCAGTATGTTCAGTTGCTCCATCTTGTTGAAACCACAAATTAGGATACTGTTCCGCCATTGGCCGCAAAAAGTTTTCAATAAATGTTCTGTAAGAAGCTCCTGAAATCGATTCCGGCGTTTCATCCTCATTTTCGAAGAAATATGGACCGATAACTCTAGTGGCCATAACACCGCACCAAACAGTACATTAAGATGGGTGCAACTGATGTTGGTGTGCTGCCCTTGGATTTTCAGAGCACCACAATCTACAGTTTTGTTTGTTGACATAACCATTTAAATGCAAATGCGCTTCATCCGCCATCAAAACATTATTTAAAAAATCAATTTGTGTGGCTAATTGTGTAAGAATAGAAAAACTCGATAATTTTAACGCGTTGTGTTGTACTGTAGGGTTCCATAATAAATTTCCAACCTACAAAAAGAAATAAATATGGCAAAAAATAAAAAAGTTATTTGTGCTTAACATTAGTAGGTCTTATTTGGTCCACCCTGTATAAGTCATAGTCTGTAATGACCTCTACGAATAACTATAACTGGGATGTCATATGTTGATATGATTTGAAATTTAGAATACCTAAAAGCACAATGGCGTTATATTACCACCATTAGTGGTGAAAACAAACAATTGAGGTTATATTTATATATACACTAGCGTACCCTCGCCCGCTTCGCTAGGCGATAAATTCAATGATTTGGTGAAAGAGAATAAAATTAATACGAAACAAAGCAAATTCTATGATAGAATTTCATTCGAACTTTATTGTAACACTTTTTGGTAGACAACGTTTTTAGTTTTTCCATCTTTTGCGTAAATGAATAATAACGATGGTTTGCCTACTTGTGAGCAAGCTACATACGTTTGTCCATGAGAAAAAATTGGGTCTTTTAAATTAATACCGCACATTTGTAGAGACTGTCCTTGCGCCTTATTAATTGTCATAGCGAAGGCAAGGCGAATAGGGAACTGCAAACGTTTGAAATCGAATGGTAAATCCGTCGGAATCAGTGGAATTCTGGGTATCAAAACGTCTTCTCCTTTGTACTTCCCTTTCAAAATTGTTGCTTCGATAACGTTAGCTTCTTCACAGCGAGTCTGGTACCGTTGCAAAGTCGTGGCACATTAATGTTGCGCAGCATAATAATCGGTGATCCAATTTTTAGTCGTAAATTATGAGGTGGTAGGCCTGGCAAATCGAGTGAGTTTAAGAATTCAGTTGGATTATTTACGACAGCATCTTGATCAGTAATAGTGTCCATTGACTTACTTATATGCAACTATGTCACCAGGTATTTGATCCAAAATAGCTGCATTTATATCATTGACGCCCTTATTTTTCCCAGCTAAAATTGCTATTTCGCTGTGCCAATCATGGTTTTTGTAATGTTGAACTATGTTTGGAAATGCACTCTGCATCAATGCCTCTTTAGACTGTGCAAAAGGGCAGAAATTGTTAGGCAATGTAATCATTCCTGTTGGATCGACAGACATTTGGCCATTTCCGATTTTCAGTAATTGGTGTGAAAATTCAGCTGCTGACGGATCGTTCTGTAGTTGAACACGTACGTTTATAGCAAGTGTAAGCGTGTTTACTAAAAACACAATTTGTACAATATTTTGACTTTTTCTTTTTTTATATGAAGAAAATATTTAAAAAAATTTTTTTTTGCTAAAAACCTTCCCCTAGTGGATCCCTATAATATGAAAAAAGAACGAATAAAATTGGCCTCGTATCGGCCCAAAAAATGCGTACAAACGAACATCATTTCATTTTTATATATATAGATTATGACACTTAAACCCTTTCGCGAACTTCTCCTTTAATTTCAGTAATTAAAAAATAACTGAAATGAAAAAAAATTGTTTTTTGGATTTTTTTGAACATATATCAGAAAAGCCACTTATAAGCCCTTAAAAATATGAATTTTTTAAGCCAAATTCCATACTAAATGGCAAAAGTTGTATAGCAGCACTACCTGGCATAAGTTTTGAATATTTAAGAAATGATCCCAAAGCCAGCAAGGTCCCATTACTTTCCAGTAAAATTTCAGGAAAAACATATTTATTCGAATTTATAAAACTTTTCATGTATACAGGGAAGATAAAAATCACCAACTTAAAATCCAACAAAAAAGCAAAACCAGTTCTAGAGGCTAAAAATTCTGTGCTAAATTTGCACTTTGATAAAGTATATAATTTTTAGCGTTATTTTATTATAGAACAAAGTTAAACCGGCAAATCTTACCTCTGAAATATTTTGCCTTTTTATTTCGGCAGCTATAGAAACCTAGCAACTGCGTTTGCTGCAAGTTACAAGCCTATCTTACAGCTTAGGCTATTTTACAATACTGAGTTGAGTTTTAGTTGAATAAGGTAAGTGCAATAAGGTGAGTATAAAAAGGTAAAAGAAACAAGGTGAGTATCGAACGAAGTACAGAAAAGTTGTTATAAACTTTAATTAAATGTTATTGCTTTTCTTATAGCCCTATTATAACATCCTCTCTATTCTCAAAAAATTATTTAGGGTTTTTGTTATGGGAGGAGCAAACTTTTGTTAACATTTAGTTTCAGCAAATACGAAGAATATTTTTGCACAGTGTAATTAAAACAAAAATGATAAATGCGTAGACGAAGAAGTTTTAAGCAAATGTGTTTTGAATAACTTCTTTACTAAATAAAAAAACTATTTTTGAGTGACGGAAATCTTTATTTTGACCTTTACGCGCTCCATTGCTTGTCTGTGCGTAAACTGCAGCTGTCTGATGCATAAGTGTCAAATATGATTGACGTACGCCGCCATTTGAAAAAATTATAAATCTTCAGGTAAGTTGAATAATTTTTCGCCCCTTCGTATGCTCATTCTACGAAATCAGGTAAAAAGAAATGTTGGTCAAAGCAAAAACGAAGGGTCGGAAGGGTTAATTAATCTTGAAAATGCTAATGCTATCAGCAAGAAAATAAATTAATGTATGCAGTGCGGCATATTCATTTAAAAATATGGCGGTGAGGAAGGTGTTCCGCTTATAGTATTCGTTTTATGTGTGGAAATGAGCCAAATAAGACAGTTTTTTGAAATATTAGTTTTGACTATAAAGCAAACTAACTTATGAACCATTGCTGGAATACTCGCAACAGCGCACTACACTTCCAGCGCAATCATTTCAGCGCATACTGGACACACACACCTAGACTTATGTGTACATAAATTAATTTTTATAAATGAAAAATTTCAAAGATCAGTAGTTTTAAATTATATTTGAGTTCTTATGGATAAGAGTCTTGATATTTAAGGCCCTCGCCTCATTCAAAATGATAGTTTTTGGTGTTTCTATACCATAAAAGCGTGTAAAACGGAATTGGAAAAAAAAAATTTTTGTTTTCAATATTTTATTCTTTGATCCATTGCTAAAAAATATGTTTTTTTTTGCCATTCGAGGTTCCTTCAAGTTCCTTCAAGTTATCAGCTTTCAAAAAAGGGTCTTCCAAACAAACGTATGTCGCTGGGGACACTGATCTCGGGATTCACAAGTGTCTGAACAAAAAGGAACAAGAAGTTCAGTATTAATGTCGTTATCGTGTGAACTAGTCTTAAAAACAAAAATTGACAAATTTGATATTTTAAACGTCCACCACAGATAAAAAATCGTGTTTTGACACCTTTTTTTACTTTAAAGGTTCGAAAAAAATACTACATTTTTTCCGCATGACCATTTTGCACACCATAACCATATTAATTCTGCGGCATTTGAATTTTATTTCATCAAAATTGGTTTAGTGAAACCGGCTATATCTGTGTCCATTGTCCATATGAAGACCATTTTTTGGGGACTGATAAATTTTTGAACGAACCGTTGTATGTTACGTAAAATTTTCTTATTTGTTAACAATAGATCAAAAAATTAAATACTGAAAACAATAATAAAAACCCTTTTTTTGTTTCAGTTTTACCCACCGAAAGAACTGCAGTTCAAATGAGGCAATGACCTTGAAATAGAAATCAATGTACTCAACAACGCGTAAACATTTTTAAAACTTATTAATAAAGCTAGTGTTTTGTGCACCAAAGGTTCAAGAAGAAAATCACATTGAATACAGAGACTGATTGCAATTTAAGTGACTTCGTAAATAAAAAAAATTGCCTATTTTGGAGCAACGAAAGTACGTAAGAGATTCATCACGTTTCTGTACATTCTGATCTGAACATTTTTGTGTTGGATTTAGTCCCGTAATATTATCGGCTTTTATTTCTTCACTCAATATGAATGCTCACCGATATTTCAAGTTTTTGTAGGCTAGAATGGCTGGTATGGGTCTAAGAAATATTTTGTTTCTGCACAATGGTGCCATTTGCCAAACTGCGTCGGAAATATTGAGGTTTTTGGATGAAAAAATTTCGAGGACTATATAATCTTGCACGGCGGCGTAATTCGCTGGCCACCTAGATTGTGTAATTGACGCCGTTCAACATTTTTCTGCGCTGCTAATAGTGTCTAATGGACAATATTACTTAGGGTCTTGATTCAGCTCTACTTATGCAAGTATGATACAAAAAATTAACCACTTGGAGCGCCACCTACATCTGGTGATGGCGTTATTTTCGATATAATTAAAAAAAAATTATAGAATGAAAAAAAACTCAATAGCGGGAATATTTATTAAATTATTTATTTCACTTGATTTCAATGTTGTACTTCTCTTAATAACAAATTCTTTATTTATTAGTTGAACTTAAGAAAGAAAAATAATGCCAAAAGTTACAGCTTAACATATTTTCTATTATAATAAAATATTTCAGGTTTTTACAGTACCGTTATATGTATACATATTCACTTAAATACACTGCACGAAATATGCAAACCATCAAAGTATATGTACATATATAATGTGCATATGTATCCACGTATTTACATACGCACAATTACACATGTTCAAATAGCCTCTATTTTTTGAAATAAGCAAATTAAAACCATTCCAAGATCTTTGCCAACGTTTGCGGCAAATAACCCTTTCCAATTAGCTGGTATTTTTAATAGCTCGGTTACTTTCAAGAACTTCAATTAAGAAAACAACAAAACAAAACAAAAGAAACAAACAAAAAAAAAAAAACAAAAACACAATAACAGAGCGATTGAAAAGAGGCATACGAATTATATTTGTCTGCATTGCTCTCAACGCTGACCGAAGCGTTCGTTAGTTGGCCGTGTTTGCCCTGAAAATCCAGACCTACATCAACAACGGAGCGAAACGAATTGAATCGAAACAAAATGAAATTATGCCAACCTCATTTGCAGACATCACGACAACATGTGTGGCGGCTGCAAAGCTCCCGAAATTCCAGGCATCGCGCAACTGGAAATTGTGTCAATCCGACGAGCAAACACACAAACGCACAGACACACATATGTGCCGTGAACGGTATGTACGAGTTCTATATATCTATATATCGATGTGTATATACGTATGTGTGTATAGATAAATATACATACTCCTATGTATGTATCTGATGCACTGATAGAAACACGCACTTAGCGGTACATGTACGAGAGTATGTGCAGTACAGTTGTATACATATACATATAGGCAAAGCGCACGTATGCATCACAATCCGGAATGTACCATATATGAAACAGGAAGTGGTGCATTAATACGCACACTAACGAACATATACATACATACACACACATACGTATATATGCAAAAAAAGTCAACACACTTCAATACAAACAAATATGCAAATGTACATACAAATGGATGTACAAATGTACATATTCAGTAGAGATATTTACAAGAATATAAGCGAACATACAAAAGTGAATGGTATGGAGAAATAAAAATGGGAAAACAAATCCTCACTGAAGTGGCTTCCACTGAATCCTTGTCATATATCCTTTGCCACTCCACTTCATGTTTTACCGCTCAGCACCGCGCGGCGATAGCAAAGACGAGTGTATGAATACATCACACAAGTACACGACTTTTCGAAAATTAAAAAGCAGCACAGCGGCAAATGCGGCAAAAAAAAGAATAACAACAAAGCCATAAACAAAATAAAAAACCTAAAAGAAGCAAAGCATTAAACGAAACGAAGAAGGAAGACATGAAAATGAATGAAAAAAAGTAATACAAATTGGAACGCATTTGAAATATAGCAGCAGCGTAGTGCAAGCAAAGACAAAAACAACAGATATAGCAAAGTATGCTTAGAGACCATCACAAACATCAACACATTTGCATAGGCAGCCAGTGGTAGAAGCGTTGTTTGCCACGTGAAGACGACGTGAATGATGGCAGGGGTAAAGGTAGGTAATGACGATGGCAGGCTTCAATCTCGCACAAGGATCCGAAGAGGAGCAGGAGCAACGCCAGCAGCAAAGTAGAGTACGATTAGTGCAAGCGCCACAGTTCATAGGCAGCCTTCAGGCGCAGTTCCATTTCCACACCATAACATTGTGGAAGAAGAGGTGCTATGAAGAGGATGGGCAGCTGCGGCCACAATCTCACAGCCGCATTCGTAGCACCAGTTAACCTCAATACTGACTTAATTGACGTATTCATTTTGTCGTCATCACGATTGCATCACAGCAATCGTCGGCGAACGGTACGCCGAACGAAACGAACTAAAGTAGGAGCTGACTGAAAGGAGCGTACGAACGGAAAGGATGCTCGTGCTGCATGAGAGTCACCGGCGTAAAAAGGTAATGCGATAGCAAATTGCCTTAGCCGGTGTTGATGATGTGCTATGCCTCGAAGTTGTAGTTGTTATTGTTGCCGCAGAAGCAGGATAAAAGCTTCAACTGAAACAAATCTTGGAGCACTACGAAGGATGCGCGCAAAACTACTCCAATTTTCCATTTTGCAGCCGGAAAAATGCGACCATTGACGTTTGGCTTCTGCGCGCTTCTAGCAATGTCCTTCTATTTGCCTGTCTGTCTATTCGTTCAACAGTCGGCCTATATGATGACCGGTTGCCATATATTCGATACACAAACATACCTAACCATATTATTTTTGGTGGTATTTTCGGTGCTTTTAACGCGCTGCTGCAAGACTGCGCTGCCGCTTTCGATTACCTATGTGCACAAATAAGTTGTTGTCGCAGTCGCAGTCGCAGTCACAGGCTATTAACATTGCCGGTACGTATTGGTCAGCAGCAACTTCGTCATTTTCGTCATCATACCTCATTGCCATCGTGAGCACTAATACTGCCGTTCGCGTCATCGTTAGCGGCATTGCGTCACAGCCGATAATGTGTGATGCCGCTGCGCTTGCTATGGCGCAATTTCTGCACAACAACTAGCAACATAACTAATCACACGACGTTCAGATACACACATACACACAGCCACGCATGTTAATACAAAGGTGCACGCTATGCAGAAAAAATGCACAATGGACAGCAGATACAACACGCGCGCACTGCTGGTGTTAATGCCTTCTGCAAAGTTTTCCAAACTGCGCTACGGAGCGTATGAGTAACTTTTAATGCGAAGCGGAAGTGTAGAGAGCGCGTGAGTGTCAATTGAGTGTAAGAGCTGATAGTAGCAAGCGCAGCTGTGGTTATTTGGACAAAGTGAGTATGAGAAATGTGGCAACGTTAATAACATTAATGCTGTTAGATACAGAGGAATGTTATTAACACTTTTTATTAATATTAGCCCTCAGCTTTGAATGTTTGTAACAGTACTTTTAAAATGTTGATGGTTAGTTGTAACTGTAAAAGAACTAAATAAAGTAATTGAAGGATGCAAATGTCACATATTATATTATAAAATATTAAATGTTGTGGAAGTTTTAACTTGGAATTTTAATAGCATTTTAAATATTGAAAAAAAACAAAGGTTTTTTAGAACTACTTCATGCATTCTGGTATTTGCTAGGTTTTCTTGTTTTATTTTACACTTTTGTGAACTTTTATTTAGTGCAGCTGTGAGTTAAAACCTCACTTGCATGCATTTTTTATATTGTAATTATTACTAATTTTCTGTAGACAACACATACATTCTTTTAAACATCAAGTCCGATTAAAATAAAATCATGAAAAAGCATTTAAGAGTAAATATTTTTGCAATCTTGCAATTTTTAAAATACATCGACTCGAGCCATAAACTTGTTTTATATTTGGTAATAGTGTGGTCGGTTGAAGTCCATTCGTTTACCACTTTTTCTCCTTTCAAGGCGGCTGCTTTATGTTTATATGTTATTATTTTTGTAATGCTCTAAAGTTGTGTTGGTAGTCATATCCGTCAATTGGTAGTAAGAACCTCCTGAAGGATTTTTTTTAATTTTTTTAATTTCTGAATAGCGCTTCTTTATACTATTTATTCACGCAGTTGCAGTAGTATTTGGAAGTTTCGAAATCAGATTCGTTATAACTGAACCATCCACTCTAAGACCTGGCTTTGTTTTGTCTATTCACGTAAAAGACAATTGTTAGATAACAAAAAATATCTGAAAAAAATTCAGTAAATTGTATATATTTATTACAAGCCCACGAACTCTTGACTTACTTTCAGGTTTTGAAAATGTATCCTTGCTTCCGTTGACAGGGTCGATACAAAATCTTATCAATATTTACTGATTCCTCACTTCCACTGTCTTCATTATTTGGGTCACTATTTTCTGGTGGCGAGGTGACTATATTAGAGTTGACATTGTCCAAAAAATATATAATTTAATGAACATTCAAACTGTAAAAAATAAAAAATAAAAACATTTCACAAAGTTTCCTGTTTAAAACGCGCCTTTAAAGGGGCGGCAAATAAGAAACTAAAAAATTTGAAATAAAAAAAATTAAAAAAAATCGTATTATCATTGAGCTGATATTAAATTTTTAAATAATATAATTTATAATAATATAAATAATATAATTTTTATAGTATAACTAAATTCTAGAATAATTTATGAATTCATTACTACTTACTTTTTTCCGGAAATCATATCGTGTGAAACTCGCATGACTCGACGATTTCTTAAAAATCAACAAAATGATTTAGAGCAATTTTATTGACTATACGAAGAACTACCTAGTTTACGATAATATTCATAAATACACATTCACTTGGTGCACCTTAAACAGAACGCTAAATATCGTGGGTTAAAATTGTGTTTTTTTTTTTTTGTCAAATACAATACTACTAACAACAGTAAAATAAGTAACACATTTATAATGGTTATTATTGTCAGTGTTCATATTTTCATAGAAACAAATAGGTATCAAATTACTAGTAGCCAAATGCAATTTAGAAGATATTGTTTTATTAAATTCAAAAATTCACAAAATAAACCTTTTCTCCTTTTGATAGAGTTTATAAAATTACATGAAAATATTCACCATGAGTTTACAGAACTTAAGAAGAGTATAAGTAAAATAAAGGAAAAATTAAGTAAGGAGCCAACTATTTGTTTTACGCAGAATATTTTTTAATAAAATTAAAAATATGTTCCATATAAATATAATAATAAACTTCTATAGAAGTAGATAACATTTTCTTTGGTTTAAAATTGCTCACAAATGCAATTTTTTTAGTTTGCTTAAGCTTTTTTGTGGGATAGAAAAAGTTTGCTAGAGTTTGATGAAGCATTTTTGGACATAGACAAATTATTTTTCAGGCCAGGCAGGATAAGCTGGATTTAAAATATTTGTATGCATTTTATTTTACTCTATATTTTGATTTCATAATATCATTTTACAATTTTGCAATTTTTTATTTTCTTTTGAGCGAATTTCTTTCATTTTCTACAAATGAAATACATAGCAGTTTTTGAGTTTTTGGTAACTATCATCATATAAAAATCAAATTTTGCTCATATTGAATGCCAGCCTGCTCTCAAGGATGATAAGTACTTAAAATATCATTAAGATAACTCCATATTTTTTTTGCTGGATCATCTGCACACATCTACTTGGATAGATAGGCAAGGTTTAATCGATGATCTATATCATTCCAAATATTTCTTAACTATCCTGAGTGAAATAAATTAAATAAAATATTTATTCTAGTAAATATGCAAATTATAGCAGTCGGTTGCGTACTGAATTCGAGTTTATAATTTTCATTTAAAAATATTTCATCTATTTTTCTTTGCTTTTATTTAACAATTCATGCATAGCAATTTTCTCTAGCATCATTTGAACGATTTGCCGGTTTAAAGCACACACATATACACACCTTTCTTACCTCTTTACCTTGCTTTTCACCTACATTGCTTCTACTGTTAACAGACAGTGGAGCTCACTTGAATGTCGCACAGGAAATTGAAACGAAAGCTCCAACGCGCACCACACTCACAATAATTACGCTCATGTACACTCTCCTGTCCACTCATTTGTCACTTTGCTTAGAAGATGTTGCTCAATGACGCTTTCGTATCCGCTTTGGAGCACCTGCTGTTGTAACAAACGGTCCGTTGTTCGTATGCTATGTTATTGTTGTCGTTTTCGGTCTTTATTGCTTCGCGTTGTTGCAACATAATAGTTCTGTATTTCACTTAGTCTTCGTGTGAACTTTTCACTAAATTCGTTCGTTTGACGTGCTCGCGCTATTTGTTCGGCTTTCGTATTCAAAGCGTTTACAGGAGTGTGAGAGCACATGCCAATATTAGAGGAAAGTTGTTTTGTGTGTGTACAAATGATGGTATCTGTGGTGTTTTGCCCAACGGAAAGCAATGCCGCAACATTCCATCGCCTAGCGAGTCGATCCATGTTCTAGCAGTAGAACAGTTTCAGTTTTCATTTGTGTTTCCGCGTGCACGCACATGTCACGGCAGCTGTGCGCTCCTCGCAAAACTTTGTCAAGTGCTGAGAGTGTGTTAGTGTTGTGAAGTAAAGTATAGGAGACCAGAAGATAAAGAAGAAGAACAAGACACAAACGAAATATATTGTATTAATACATTAGCTGTGCGTGCATAAGCCTGGTCTGGCGAATTTTAATCATTTATACAATATATATATATATATATATGTATGTGTGTTCATATTATTCATGGTGGTAACAGTTAATTAGCAGAGTTCTGAGCTTGTGCTTTTCAAAGGCGTTTAAGAAATTGAAAAAGAAAAACAATTCATCAACAAATTAGTTGCGCACAATAGTATGCAATGAAGCCACTATGGTGAATTAAGCCGGTTCGGCTTCGATTGAGCTCGAATTGAGTGAAGTGAAATTTGTTTCGTACTCGTGTGCAACTCATGCTGTCACCTTAATTGTGCGCTGAACGCTGCACACTGCATTTTACCAAAGTACTTCTTTTAGTGCTTAGATCGTTCTACACTGCCGTGCTGCCACTGCCAACGTCAACAATATCGCCATCACCATTGCCATTGCCATCTCCGTAGTCATCATCATCATCAACGTCAACATAATGCTTGTCCAACAGCGCTGTTCCGTTTAACATAGCTACTGTTAGCGTAGTCGTTGGCGCTGGTAATTCGTGCATTCGGTCGGTTGCTCACTGCTGCTGCCGCTGTTGCTGACACTGTTACTTCTACTGTTGCAGCTTCGTGCATTGTGGGACGCCGTTGCAGAACCAGCAGAGCCTGGCGCTACTCAAACACTATTTTGGAGAATTATTTCGCTGTCTGTCTGCGCGCTGCTGTTGTGGCTGCTAGTTTTGGCTGTTTGGGCCTGTTTTTGGACTCAGCATCGAATTCAGTTCAGTTGAGTTGTGTCGAGTCGCGGTTGATGCATACGAACGGAAGTGCAGCGGAAATCGGAACACGGAAGTTCAAATAATAGTCACTTTTATATTGATCAACAACAAAAAAAACAAAACAAGTATCGAAATACTAGTACCGATAAAATGAATTTTGTGTTCTTCTGCAATAAAATATTTGTTAATTTGATGGCAGTATTTCGGTAAATAAACAAAGTAAAGCACTACGTAGTGTTTCGATGGAACGACGTGCAATAAGCCGAAAGTTTTGAGTGTTTATTTTAATGATGCTTGACCAGAAAGTTGCTGCAAGTCAAGGTGCTCAATGATTGTGTGTTTAATTATGTTTGTCATGGTGCTAACGGATTGCATTAGCATACAAATTAAAACTGACAAATGAGCTTAAGTGTATGTGAAAACATATTTGGACTTGGTGAAATTCCAAAATGTTTGAAAATAGCAAAAAATAGAGATTACGGGAACGAAGAAGCTGTCTAGAGAACCACAGATTGAAAAAAAGGTAGGGTAAAATACTGCATACAAAAATATATTTTAAAAATGTTTGCTCTGATCTACTTTTAATTTTTATTAACGATAACTGTTACTTCCTCATTTAATGTAAATTATTAATTTCTTTACTTTTAAAACGCATATGAATAAATTAGGTTTGCCCTTCTACCTAATAGGCCTTTGTGGCCTGAAACGCATATGACACAGATTTATGCAATATTGCTGTAAAGCGCTAAAAAAAGAAGATCCGAATGTTTTTTGGTCTTTTTTATCCAGAGATGAACTACTCTTAGACTACAGACTGCATACTTCCACTAGCACAAAACATTATTAAAATTTTCAATTTCCAAATAGAAATGTAAGATTTTGGACTAACATTAGTTATACCGCACAAAATACAGGTTAATGCTTGTATTTCCAAGTTCTTGTCCTCTTTGTCGCTAACCCTCATTTCTTTTGAACCAGTCTTTTTCTAGATCTTTTTCTATTTTATTGAATCAAATGCTTTGGGGACTCGACTTTATTCAAGGACTTTCCACTTAATTTTAGGCTATTGATAAGAAACTTATTTTTGTAATTATACAGGGTAGTCGACCTAGCGCTTGGAATTTAATTTAATGGCATGGAATGGAAAGTGCATCAATGTTTAAAATTGATACATTTTTTTTATTGGAAAGTGTTAACCAAGTCAGAAGCACATTTTTATTCAACTGATGTCTAATTTTTTCAGTTCCCTTCTCGAGCTTTGCATTTTGCTCATAAATGGTAACCATATTTTCGATTTCGTGCCTTAACTCTTGAATTCTATCTGAATCATTATGATATCATTCAAGCTTATGCGGCACCACACAAAAAATAGTCTACAGTACTCAAATTGCAGCTGTTAGGTGGCTAATTAACAGCATAGTATTAGCTGATTGTTAGATTTTCAAAGATTTTTTAATGTTTTAAATATTTCCAAACTTTGTTCAAGCTAAAAGACATTTTGCTAATGTCTAACTAAAAGTGAAATCTCTATAAGAAAATCGATTGTTTGAATTCGAAATGTTAGATAGAGTAGCCTTTATTTATTTTTTTGCCTTCTTTTTGAACGCTTATGAAAAAATATTATAAGCAATCAGTTTTATTTGTTTTTAAAAGAATATTTTGATTACTCTGAAAAAAAACGTATTTTGAAGCATTTATCTCTTTTAAATCTGTTCAAAAGCTTTCCAAATTTCCTTCTTTAATATTGTGAAGGAAAAGTAGTTTTATATCTTGTTTTATTCTTCAAAATATTCTTTGGACTATGTCATTAAGATGCCACGCAGCATCATTCAAATGCAGTAAGGACGGTCTAGAAATTGGGTTCCATACTATTAAATCCGCCCTAATGCTCATAAGTGTAGATGTTAGCGAAATGTGTAAATATTAAACTCTCGTTCGCACTTATCGCTTTCATCTGCGGTTACCCCCCGTCAAATTGTCTGCTTAAAATTTTCGTAGAACACTTTGACACTCTAACTCTCTTTTTAACAACCTTTCATTAGAGCTTTTGCGAGAATGGGTGAAAAATGTTCTTTTTATGAGGAATTAGAGGGTTAAAATATCATACGAAAAATTCCTCGTTAAATTCTACTGTAGAAGCCCGAGGGAGAGAAATTGTATTTGAAGTCAATTCTTACATGATATGCTCGATAAAGTATCTTCACCTTCGCCCAGAATTTTAAAATTTTAACCCCTCGTGAAAAAGAATTCCGACCTTCGGGTTAATGAAAAAGAAAACAATTTGCTGGAATTAATATCAAATGTGACTGATGCCATCGAATTCCTTGCAATGAAATACCAGCACTCCGAAGTCTATTACTTTTTGCCCTCTCAGAGGAGTTAACAGAAATTCATTATTTATATTTAACAATATTCAGTAACTGCTAAGGTACCAATACAGCAGGTAGAAGCCTGCTTTTGAAAATTTTGAAATGCTCTGTTCTGAACACAAACATACACTTTTTGTATTCTCAAACTCTTTTTTGTTTTTTTGTGAGATGCCAGCAACTTTGTCAACTCTTCGTCCGGCACAGACATGGCACCAATGGATCAGCAATTATAAAACTACATATATTCAGCCGTACAGAAAACCACGAATTTGTTCACGAGGTTCTTTTCAAAACCAGTTACGAGCTCAGCAGGAGCAGTCGATTTATGTCGATAGCCTCAGATTCTAGCTACTTTACTCCTGTAATGCAATTATTTATAATTATATTTCTATAAATAAATAGATATATTTCTTTGTCCAGCAATGTTGATGACTAATCAAGAGAATACCACAAATTTACCAGTTGGGCATTCACTCGCCCAAGGTTGATAAAAATAACTTTCATCCATAAAATAGCGTCAGGCTAGCAGTCTTAAATATTTATGTGGTGGCATGTGTCTAAAATACAAAGAAACTGCTTTAAATTTCGTATGTGAGTCCAGCCTTCAGCCAAATCAGGTAGAATGATCCTTAGGGAGTTTCAACTAATGGAGCTCGATATTAATCGCTCTACTAAAGCGTTTTCGCCTTAAGCTGATTTTAATGGCCATTGGGAATTAAATGGAGTTGGTGTTCATTAGCGTTCTGAGCAACAATTGTCTGCTGCATTTATGTCGTTAGTAATGCAATTAAAAAAAAAAGAAAAATGGTTTGGGTATAAAAGACAGCAAGCGAGCATATTTGTGCATGACATACTGAGATGTATTGTCCTGAGTACCGAGTTCAAGCCTCACATAGTAGGCAAATTCGTATCTTCTGGTGCATTTACGCTATGAAAAAGCCTGGTGCATTGAACTAAAAGTGAGACACCACCTTCAAAGAATTTTTTTAATTTCTTTGTTTGATAATAAATAAATTGACTAACACTTCATTCTTTTAATACTGAAAAAGTAATAGACAAATATGGCTGAGTTACCTTAATTCAACAAACACGTATACTTCACCTTCGAAATTTTTCTATAAATTATAGCAAAAAAATTAGATAAAATCTCCATTGCTATTCTTTCCTTTCATTGGCACTTAATTTTAGCTTATTGCTTCGGGAATTGCTTTCCAGTGCAACAAAATTCATTTATTTTTGTTACCATGTATTTCGATCATTTGCCGATAAAAATAATCAAGCATAGCAGTGAATTGAAGTGAACTATGGACGAATCATTGTAAATAAAACTCTGAAAAGATAAAAAACCTCTGGCATAGGTATTTTTAAATTTTTGGGTAGTTTTATTAATAACAAGAATTTTTTGTGAAGGAATACCCATAGTGAAATTTTCCAAAAAATTTATTTGTAAAACCCTTTAAACCTGTCATTCATGTCATAAAAGGACATTTTAGATACTTGTCAAATAAAGTGCCAATTAGACCCACTATGCAAGGCAATAGTGGGTTAAAATGCTTTAGTTATATTTTAAGCATTATTTATAATTTTTCAAAACAACCTTGGTGAAAAAGTTCGATGATCAGCAAACAAATCTTTTTCGGTTCATGGGTGGAATACAGTGGAGATTTGATATGCTCACCCATTGGCCATACAGGATTGGTTACTTTGCACTACCACTAAATTGCACTATCACTAATTTGTTATTGGTAGTTAAAATAAGGGTTTCATTAACACTAAATATTCAATTAACTGAATCCGCTTATTTCACTTATTTTTTAGTGCACTATGCCCAACCCTGTGCCCATATTATACACTTATGCCAATGTTCTGCGAACAAGTTTCTCATCTCTCAAAAATAGTTTCGCAATATTTATACAATATTTTATTATTTTTAACGCTCTCTAGTCAAACTGGGTAGAAAATTTTTTTGAATTCAACTAATCTTATTGGTGGCAAAAAGTAAATAAGCAAGATAGTAGAAAAACCTTTTTTTTTAATTTTAGAGTTAAACGTTAGTTTAATTTTAACAAATCTGCTTTTTTAGTTCTTTCGCAGGAGTTCATGATTTTATTTGAAGGACCTTAAAGATTCCATAAGAACTGTGGTTTCAAATAAAGGGAGCCAAAAGCGTATCAAATAAAAGTACAATTTCTTTTTGTAGTCATTCTGTGGAAAAACTCTCCAAAAATGTTTTTCAAAATATTTATCCCTGAATATTATTTCAAATGATTGAGTTGATGTTCATTTAAGTCTCGCTTAAATATGCAAAATGAGTGAAAATTTCTATGTTTGGTCAATGTTAAC
>JAYXIM010030387.1:0-38549 GCA_037575425.1 Anastrepha fraterculus
AATTCAGCTGCTTCACCTTTTTAATGCGCCTTGCTTTTAAATAATTTCTATATTTTGATGCATTGATAACAATTTTCACAACGTATTGGGATAAGACACAAGTTTTAAAACTTATTTAATTTATATCCATAAATAGAATTCTTACTCAAAAGTTTGAAATATTTAAATAAAAATTAAAACTGAACTTTAAATTTCTAGTTCACTTCAAAAATAAATTAAATAAGTAGTAGTAGGGGAATTTTTTATTTAATGTATAGAAAATTATGGTTAACAATTGATTTGATTCATTCATTAATTCATTTAATATATTAAAGTAAACAAAGAAATAAATAAAAAAAAATATGTTTGTGACAATAATGCAGTTGCCTCTCAAACTCTTAAATTAATTGATAATTGAACTCTGCTATAAGAAAATCTCTAAAGTGCCAGGCTGAGTATATGAAACCAGTTAGTCTTCTCCAATTTTGGCCATTTAGTATATATGTATATTACTTCAGCGTCGTTTGGCTTCTCTGCATTTAAGTATCTTTGTCTGATTTCCTTCAGTACGGGGCACCTTCCTAAGAAGTGATACATGTCTTCTTCTTCGTTTGAGAGCTTTTTGTTTTGCCATATTTAAATTTTGTAGTTTAATGTTTGATAAAAGCTGGGCACAGCGATCTTGCCAGTCCGTAGCAGTTATGTTTTCTTAAAGCTTTAGGCCAAACTCCATACCTAAGCCATTGATTTGTTTGAGCCAAAACAGGTTTTTTCGTAATATGCACTGTGTAAGTGTGATAAAGTAAATTATTAGCCTAACGGAATTTGACCCTTTTGAACGAGATACCTGTTTGTGTATACAGATAAGCAGTGGAGGGCATATTAGTAAAAAAAATTTATATTTCCATCACTTCAACGTTTTTTTTATTTATTTCTTTATTTCTCTTTATTTAGTAAAAAAATTATTCAAAAGCAAACTTGATGATTAACTTTTGGTACTTTGTTATTACTATTACTTTTCTTTTCTTGATTAGGTTGGAGCTTTTTCTATTTCTGTAGTGGGTGCTGAAATTGATCAATAAATAAAACTAATGAACAAAGGTTTGCTAATCTGTTGCCTTGCAAAGAATGTCAATGAGAGTTCGCAAAATATTTAGTTTAATATTTTTCTGGTTTTTCAAAGTAAATAAAAGTCTATCTATTCTCCATTATAGGGCTTATATGCCGCATAGTCAATTTAGCATTACAAATTCAATTCGGCTATAAATAAGAGAGCAATGAATGTTTCCAACTCATTTTTTGTATCAGAATTGTAACCATTGGCATTAAGCATTGATCGCAATTTTATTTAGTGGACTTTCAGGGTTGGCTTTCCCGCAACCCATTCTATGAACCCAATGCTTTAGTATTGAGCATTTTCGCAAGTTGCGGGTTTCATCTCACCAAAAGTAACTTCTACTTCTGCATACTTCATGCTTGAATCGTCCCACTCTTAAAGCATTTTTCGTTTTAGTTGACAAAATCTGTTACAATAACGGTTGACTATTGTTCCCATAATTAGTTTAGTAAAATTAAAGCAGTTTAAGCAAAATGTGTAAAACATTCGCGGGTGCACGTAGTCTTCATTCTTTTATTCCTTGTGAAAAAGTTAAATGTACAACTTTTCTACACTTGACGATTTTTTATTCTCCTTCATTCAGAGTTTGTAAGAGTTTTCAATAAAGAAGTTTTGCATTTCTGAACTTGTGTTTTTATATATTTCTACTTTTTTTTAGTTTGAGACACGTGCACTAAACTTATTGAATACTTAGATCACGTGGCATAACTTCTCATACATCTGAGGTGATGCGGAAATGAGTAATAAAATGTATTGAATAAACATTTGTTTTGCTTTTAATTCACCAATAATTTCACCAATAAATTTTAAAATTTATTAGCTTGTTAAAATTTGATATTTATCACGAAACTTGGCTATTTAAAATTTTAACAGTCTAATAAGCTTACGACGTCCACCGAAGCCGAACATGTTGGTGTGTGACTACTATTCAGGAGTGCGTAAGTTCGAATCTCCGTGATTAGCAGTCGCCCCTCGGCAGTCAATGGCAAACCTCCGAGTGTATTTCTGCCATAAAAAGGCTCCTCATAAAAATCATTTGTCGTTCGGAGTCGGCTTAAAAGTGTGGGTCTCTACGTCCCCATTTTTAGAACAAGCACCTAGCTGAAGTGTTCGTGCCATTTATTTATTTTCTTATTAATAAATTCAATGAATTCAAATACTTCAAATTGTTTGTGGAAGTCGGGTGTAAAAGGCAAATTTCATCTGGAAATCTGTTGGTTGCATGCCGATAGTGTTTTGTAAAAGATTTTCAATAGCTTGCAAGCACTACCACGTAAGCCATAGAGGCAAAAAATCGAATATTAGAAAATTAAAAAAACACAGTTCTTGTACTTATAGCATTTCATAAGGATTCCTCCAATTTTAATAAAAATATGTCTTTGTAATTTGCGACTATTTGCTTAGGCTAAAAAATCAAAACCAAAATATATTATTCAAAAATTTTGTTTAAAAAATTAAGGTTAGACATTTAAAAAAATATATAATTGAAGTTCAGTTCATTTCCTAAAATTCTTGTTAACAACATTTTCACAAAATCAACAGATTTCGAAATAAAAGGCACGAAAAAAGTTAATTTTTCGAATCAATGCAAACTCATCCCAAATATAACAAAATTACCAAGTAGAAAATATATAAATAAACAAAAAAACAAAACCGAAAATTCTAAAGTTCTTGCGCAATCCTATAATAAGTCTTTATTTCACGTAAGAGCTTGTTGAAATTCATGGCGATATATGCTTTCAATTTACCACATTGAGAAATGCATACTTACAGGCGAGTCGCAAATTTAACGCCACTCGCTTAAATGAGATTTAAATACAGCTTCCAGGCGGCCAATTAATATCAGTGTTTCAGTTGATTATTCGAAATAAGATTTTATTATGCAGCAACGACAATTTATGTAAACTTAAACTGATGATAATGATTTTACGACTCCCCATCCGGGCAAATATTTAACAAACAATTTGTTAGTTTTTCCAAATCTACCTTAGATAGGCTCTTGAAAATCGGAATTTATTTTCAAATATAAATATGTCCCGTTTAATTAGGGTGAAATGATGAGGACCACTAATATTTAATAAAACTGATATCATATTATTATATAATATTATAGGCGATCGCCGTAGCCTAATGGGGTTGGTGCGTGACTACCATACGGAATTCAGAGAGAACGTAGGTTCGAATCTTGGTGAAAGACCAAAAGTAAGAAAAAGTTTTTCATATTGCGATCGCACCTCGACAGTCAACGGTAAACCTCCGAGTGTATTTCTGCCATAAAAATGCTCCTAAAAAAAATATCTGCCGTTCGGGGTCGGCTTGAAAGTGTGGGTTCCTCCATTTATGGAACAACATCAAGACGCACATCACAAATAGAAGGAGGAGCTCGGCCAAATACAAAAAAATTATATATACTCGTACATATTATATTTTTATGAATAACTTAAGAAAATTAAAGCCATTTTTAATGAAAAATAAATAGAAATAATTGAACAAAATAATTTTAGAATTTGTTTTTCAAATCAGAGACGAAAATAATATTTATGAACTAAAATATGTGGTAGTCAGAGTTATGTTTTACATGGAAATAGCAACATTCGTATAGTTTTTTTTAAAAAGCAAAACCTCTTAACAGATATTCCGATTTGTTTTCTATAGCTCAAACTAAATGCAGAAGTATACGAAACATTTTCAAATAAGATTTGTAAATACTTAAAATGGTTTTGGATGATTTTACATATGGTTAGTTAGTAGCATCTCTTGGAAGGGAACAAACAAAAGTTCAGCCAGATCGGTATATTTCTTTGCGGCTGGCATTCATTTGAATCGAGAAATTTGAGTGACTTTCCTTCCTCACGAAAACGCACTAGCAGTTGTAGTCGCAAAATTAATCGTTTCACATCCTCCCTATTTTCCAAGCATGGCTCACTCGGAACCGTTGGAATACTAAATCTTCCCCAATTTGAAGAAATGGCTGGCAGGAAAAAGATTTTATTTAAACGAAGAGGTCATTGCGGAAATGAATGGCTATTTTTCGAACTTAGACAAATTCTACTATTCGAAAGGGATCAACAAACTATCACAATGTTGCACGCTAAATGGTATTTATTGGTTGACTCTCACCACCTTTCTAAATTTCCGACCTCTGAACGGCGTTATCGCAGGCCAATCACCACCTATTACAGACGAAGATCTTAAGCTGCCTCGTGAGGACAGCGTAACTTTGGCCCAATTATGATGTGCATATTCTAGTAATTTAAACTCCTACTTATCCAGAATTCACCACGCTATACTCATTATATTATATCCGGCATGTGAAGGCCCATCTTACAATATTAACCACCTACTCACAGGCCGTCTCAAATCCACTTACCTAACACCCTTCTCCTTTTGGACCCAACCTTACGAAACAGCACGTTTCCTAAACCTATCGTTTAATAAGTTAGACGAAGAAAATCGGTGACTACACCATACTAGCAGGGCCTATTGCACTGCTATAACAGCAATGAAGTATTTAAGCCTAAAAGGAGACTATGTCGTAAAGAAATAAAGAAGGCTTACCCCAAATAATTAAGTAGTTTTTATTTTTGCACGGATTTTGCAAACGACCATCGTATGAGCTGATAAACATTTTAGTTTGAATAATTTTTAGTACTGATGGAGCGAGGATTTTTCGGATTTCCAATTTTGTTAACGCCTACGCACTCTGTGTTAAAAAAATAATATTAAAATTATAATAAATATAAATAAAAATAAAAAAATATTAAAAATAATAATAAATATTTGGTAAAATAGGTACATGTTTTCTGATTTTCGAAAACCTAACCGAAAAATATTATGGAACCCCAGATATAATTTTTTTTTTCATTGTGCATTATTAGCTTTCCAAGGGACTTAGAATATGTATTTCAAAACAATAATATGACTAAGCATTTCTCATTAAAACTTTAACAAACCAACGTCCGAAATATGCTCCTAACAACTGGGTGTGAAATAGGTCAGCTTATGCGATACTAAATTTATATAAAATTATGAAGCATGTGGAGTTGAACGAAGCAACGGTTTGCCATCCGCACTCGAATATTCTCCGGCAGAGCAACTTAGTGGGTACATAATGAGCCCACTTTAACACAACCATGAAACACATTTATGTCACCCTCCCATACAGTTACATTCATGTATATACAGTTACATATATATGTAGTATAAGCACATTTCCACATGAAAGCACACATACATACGCATTTCTTCGAAATTCAAATAATACACACAGCAAATATTTTAAAATTTGGCCATCATAAATAAAGCATAATTTTATGCAATAATGTTGGTTAACGATGTGTGTGTTGTGGTGTTCATGCATGTGTGTTTGCGATGACGACGAACGTGATAACAATGGCAGCGTGCAAGCCGAAAGCAAAGTGAAAAATAAACACAGCAACAACAAATGCCAACCATATTTAAACAACATAACGGAGAAAGCCGTAACAGTAGTGGTGGTGGTGGTGGTGTCAATGCGCCAGCGTGCCACAACCACACGTGCGCAACCACCTCTACCACTAAAATTGCCAATTGCTAGCTGGCGCGCTGCTGTTGTTGACGATAATAATAACTGACTATAAAAATTGGCTCATTGTTATTTTATATAATAGCGGCAACAACAACAAATGCAGTGGATATAAAAATAAATAGTTAGCTAGAGCGGCAGGCAGAATGAAGTATGTATGTACATGTATTTAAGCATGTATGGGTACGAGTATAAAAGTGTGTCGCTTATAAACTTATGTGATTTTAAGTAAATAATGCACATGAATGCAAATTGTCTACCGCTGATGGCACAATATAATTTAGCTTTGTAAATATGTATGGTACGTAAGTGCAAGCGTATGCATTGTTAGATACTGCCCCGTCAACAGAGATTCTCTCCGCACCTGTATTTCCAGCACACAAATACAAATAAAATATATAAATATATGTAAGTTTCAGTGCATATTAGACCACACCGAAAAAAAAAGTTTGCCATACACCCCTGAGCCTAAATAGTTTTTTGCATGGCAATTTCGATATTTTTTTTTTTTGTTACAGGACATCACTCTTTAATTCCGAATGCAACTGTTATTTTCACACTTTGGGCTTGAGGGTGTACGTGATCTTTTTTCTCTTGTAACAAACCACACACCCTTATTCTCTTTTAAAATACGTACCTAGACCTCGTTTGAAAATAAAACATGTAAAAATGTACATTCTTCCAGGTCTCACTCTTTTTATTCAGGTCGGCTCTTGGCAATTTTCTTGGAAATACGCTATCATTTGAATGTCTACCAGTAGCGTGTCTATACGTCAAATCCGCCAAATAGTCAATTCATGAATGCCTAATTGTTGAGAATGTCGAGATATCAATGTTGAAGGTTATCCAGCAACAATTTGCGCTACACCCACAATATTCTCAAAAGAACGCCCAGTTTTTCGTCTGCCAGTCCTTTTCTATCCTCAACAGGACAGTTACTTGAAAATTTTTCATCAACTTCTGGCGACTCATTCGGACGATTAATTTCATAAAAAATCATGAATGTCGTGATATGTTGCTTTGAAAGATCGACCACTTTCATAATAAGTTTGAATCACTTTTATGTTTTCTATTCTTCAAATATCCATTATAAAATTGTATGTACTTATACATAGGTCTACTTGAAGAATGCCGAAGGTTGCATAAAAAAGGCACCGTCTAGAAATTATTCACTATTGAGGACTAGACACCACTTTTGAAAGACCTTTTATGTATATACATACATCCCTTAAAAAAATTCAATTTTTTTATTTAAATTTATAGTTCTTTTTATGATAAAAAGCTTTTTGCAAGACTTATGAAAACTCAACGAATTTTAAGTCAAATTTCAAAGTCTCAAACTTTGTACAAGATTTGAAAAACTTCGGCAAATTTTCAGCCAAATTTCATAGTTTTTATCAGATTTTTTTCTTAATTTGTGCAAACTGTTTTATATTTTTAGATATATTATGCGTATATTTAATTATATATTTAATCAAAATTTCTGATTTTTTCCAAACAACGAATGTTTAAGATTTTTTATGACACGTAAAATAAACGAAAAATGTTTTGCTATATGCGCCAGGTTTGGCAGCTATAAGTATACTAAAAGTTTCATGTGAAACAGGGGATATATGAAAATTATTAAAAATTATTATTTTAAGTTATATTTTTTAAATAATGTAGAAATTATGAGTCCATAGAAAAATACACAAAAAGATTAAAAAAATGTTTAAGTTGTGTTTTTGTTGGTTTAATTTTTCTACATCTTAGTGATATTTGCGCCATATCCAAAATTTAAGCAAATTGCGCCCGCCCCATTCGGAAATTGTTTTAAATTTTTCAAAAATAAATCACTAGGACATATTTTTGAGAGCTGAAATCTGACAAAACTTAATTCTATATTGAAATAAATCATCAAAAAAAAAAACGTTTGAGTTCAAGGCTTCTGGAAGGGTTTCAATAAGTGATATTTCTTTAAGGGGTTATACGCAGTTATGACTTTCAAAAAAATTGGTTTTTTTTTTATTGCATTTTTGTAATGTACATATATTCAAAAGTATACGCACGAAATTTGAAGTAGATCTAAGCAATACTTTCGGAGTTATACCTAAATATGTAGAGATGCCTCGGCACGTTTTAGATAGGTATGTATTGAAACTTTAATGAGTCCTTCCAAATTCAATGCATTTCCTTGTTTTATAAGATTGGCTCCGGTTTTAAAGATATTGGTGAGAGTTTATTTAGAAGAAAATGTCGTGCATTCGTTATGTGGAGAATATTATAGTTAAACAACTATAAAAAATCCACGGAATTTTTCAGCAACCTCAAGCTTGCACATTATTATACTAAAATCTAATCACCTGCAAAACTAGCTACCAACAATTTTTCTAAAATTCTTATTAAATAGCGTGAAACTCGAATTTTTAAATTTTAGGAATTTTTTAAATTTTCGTATGAATTTTTAAAATTGGGTCTACATATGTTAGCTATACAAGAATAATAAACTTTCAAACAAAAAACATTCAAATTGGAAAAATTGGTCAAAGTGTTGATGAAAAAAGGAGAAAAAATATTGATGTACTAACATTTTGTGACGGGTTTTATAAAATGATTCTGAAATTAATTTTAAAATTTTTATGTATTTTAAGAAATTTTCAATTAACTTTTTTTTCATCAAATTAATTTACAATTTAACTTTTTTGTAAGTCTGCCAAAAATTTTCACGTGACTGTTTTTTTTAATATAACCTCAGTTATTTCTGAAAGTCATAAAAATTATATCACTTAAACGTATGCTGTAAGGTTACATCTTAATGAGATCTCATTGAAAAATCAAAATTTTGAAATACGTTTTGTCACGAAAACTGATGTGACCCCACGGAGGAAACCTTTGAATTTAGAAGATCCCAACATAATGAAATCAAATATTACAACTTTTTTAAAAAAGAAAAATGATTATTCGAGCACAGTGTAATAATTATATTTCATTAAAAAAATTGTATGCTAATTATTTTTTCATATTCTTTTATAATAAATTCACCAAGGAAAACTTGAAATTTTCTTAGTTATACTTCCGGCGTTTATGGGCATTCAAGGAGGCTAGTTGTGAGCCTAGATAAGAAAAAATCCTTCTCTCCTCCATCCTGGTATCTCTAATACTTCACAATTTTTTTTACAAATACAGTCAACTTTTTCAACGATACTGTACCTTAACTGTTCACATTCTCAAAGTAGTAGGCTCTGAAAATGTCAAAAGTGAGCGTTTGGAAGAGAAGGATACTTCAACAGCTCCTATTAAATTTCCTGAAATGGCTTCAGAGACTGGCGGTCACATAACCTCCGATACGCACGTGGTAACAGAACTTTACAATTCAGAAACTGTTTGGTATTTCAGTTGAGATATTTTCTCTCTTCCAGGTTTGGATCGTTAGAATTTGCTTAGAGTAATGAATACCTATTATAAGGCGCGACTAAAATCCACCTCACCCTGTTGTTTATGAACGAAATAGGTACAGAAGCGGCTTGCTGACGAACGGTATACTAACCTCATTGTACTAAAATTTATTGAAAAAGTTGTGCTCATATGAATATTGTGAATGCATGAAGGTGGTCAATAGATTTTGATACGAATATAAAGCGTTTTTCAGTAAGAGCGCTTCAACTTCTTTTTTGAACAAAACTCAAACGGTTTGACTTTTTTAACTCATTTTTTTTTTTTATTATCGAGTTTGAACATATACATTTTAGTATGAAATTCGATTTCTTTTGCATGACCACCGCGTGCACGTTTTACGAAGTCCAATCGTTGAACCCAATTTTCGACCACTCTTTTGCATAAATAGACCGAAATTCCTGCAATTTCGCGTTCAATATTGGCTCTGAGCTCACAAATCGTCGCCGGCTTGTTACTGTAGACCAATGACTTCACATAACCCCAAAGAAAATAGTATAGAGGAGTCAAATCACACGACCGCGGCGGCCATTCGACCGGTCCATTTCTGGAAATAATGCGCTCATCGAACTTATTCTTCAACAAATCAATTGTAGCGTGTGCTGTGTGGCTTGTGGCCCCGTCCTGTTGAAACCACATATCGTCTAAGTCCATACCATTCAATTGCGGCCAAAAATAATCGTTTATCATATCGCGGTATCGATTTCCATTCACAGTAACGTGGCGATCGTTCTCGTCATCGAAAAAATATGGGCCAATTACGCCGCCCTCATGTAAACCGCACCAAACAGTGATTTTTTCGGGATGCAACGATGCCTCATGAATCACGTGTGGATTGCTTTCTGCCCAGTAACGCATATTTTGCTTGTTGATAAAGCCATTAAGCTCAAAAGTGACCTTCATCACTGAAGATGATTTTTCGACTTTAAACTTTCTTAACAGAACACGCATTTTTATAATAAAATTCAATGATTTGCAAGCGTTGCTCAAGTGTGTAGCGTTCCATGATGAAATGTATACTAATGAAGTTTACAAATGACAAGCGAAAAATAAAAAATATTGCGTCGTTCGCCCTCCCTATCGGAAAAAAGTTGAAGCGCACCTATTGAAAAACGCCTTATAACATTTAGATAACTTAAACTAACTTCATTTCAATGATTTGGTTTTTGTTTTGATGTATCAAATCCTAACTCGAATTTTTTGCTACATATCCACCTGTTTGCTGGTTTCTCCCAAAACTATTGTCTCCGCAGGTAAACTTCATGCCTTTGAAGCTTTTTCAAAAAGTAAAAAAAAAATCGTAAAATAAAAGATAGAGTTTAGTAGTGTTAAATATTTATTCTCATATATTTATTGTTATATGAATCTGTTAAAATCATTAAATAATCGAAAATTCAGTTACAAAGAAAAACGAAAGCTGCTTCACCAAACTCTTCCTCGATTGCGACTCCCTACTTCTATCCTCCAGCCTTGCCATTTGTCGTTGACAGTAGTATAGAAAATTCTTTCATCATGGGTTCTGAGTGCAAATTTCAGAGAGACTTTCGCATCCTTTCATTTAAATATTTCTGGTATATCCTCCAAATTATACATTTACTATATATATACCATTGGGCGCTTGGCTGATCTCCTTCTCTTATTTGTGGTGTGCACCTTGATGCCTTCCCACAAATAGAACGACTTAAAGTTTTACGATAAAACCCAACTTGAAGCGTAAAGGGTTTGTAAAATCATAAGTCGATAAATCGATAAGACAAAATAAAGTGAAATGAAAAAAATTACAGCTGAATCTGTGGATTCTTTAACAGATGCTTCCAGTCTACATTCATCAGTTGAGGTATTCATAAGTAAAAAAACATTTTCTTACTCGTCGACATGCAGCAGGGGGCATATAATTAATTGCTTATGTCGTTGATAAATAATACGAAGAGTAGAGAAACTGAAACACATCAATGAGGCGTATCTGAATAGACAGTGAATGTTTCAGAGAATATACCATTAATTGTGAGCACGCAACAACTTCCTCGTAAGTACGATTTCACTCACTGCAGGATATCGGAGCAAAATCCAAGCGAAAGTAATTGTCGTAATAAAATGTTATGATGGTCTCTATTTAATACCGTGAAGTAATCTCTGCAAATGTAATAAAGGTGCTGTGAAAATATTCTAATGTAATATTTACTAATAGAACTATGAATAAGTTCGTGCGGTTTTTTTTCGAAATTTGAAACTTTATTGACGTAAAATGGTTACAAATTTAATATTCAAAGTATTGTCCATCGCTTACTACTACTTTTTCCCATCTTTCTGGCAAACAACGATATTTTATACTTTGTACCGCCCGGTAGAGAATTCATACTGATTAAAGTACATTTTTTCTAAGAAAATGGTTTCAAAATGAATGGCCACTATCGAGAGCTTAGAAATTAGTCAATAATTATGTACCCTCTATTGATGATCCTTGTTATTGATGATCCAATTATCAATTAAAATTTCAGGGCATATTCATTTTTTAGAAATTATTTTTAGAGGCCAAATAAGTGAAGGATATTTCTTTACAAAAATTAAAGATAGCCTATCGATATCAGTTTATGATGATGGTTTGAAGCATAAAATCCCATTTTTGACACCTTCATCTGAAAGACTTAAAAATAAATAAATAATTGGTGTGAACACTTCTGTTAAGTATTTGGTTGAGCTGCTCCTCTTATTTGTGGTGTGCGTCTTGATGTGGTTCCACAAATGGAGTGACCTACAGTTTTAAACCTGCTCCGAACAGCAAATGTTTTTTTTTATCAGGGGCTTTTTTATTTCCGAAATATACCTGGAGGTTTGCCATTGCCTGCCGAGGGGCGCCCGCTATTGGAAAAAACTTTTTTCTCTGAAAACTTAGGTGGCCAAAATTCATAATTCAAGACTGATTTTAATACCGATCCAAAAAATGCGATAATAATCTGAATTATAATCATTATGAACAAAATTAGATTGGAAAGTGTTCACTTTCAGTAACTTAACTGTTCACAAAAAAAACGAGTTTTGAAGTTAAAAGTATAGCGTAGCGGTTTGAAAATTATAAAAATTTGGTTAGAACATATTTGAAGTAAATTAGCAGTGTATGTTCCTACTTATATACATACATATGTATATGGGTACCAATTTATGTATCTAGAATTGAGGTGTAAATAACTTAAATAGCGGAGGCATTACATGTTCCTGCCATTTCCGGCATCTTTTTTTTAATTTTTTTATTTCCTCTTTCAACTTCTTGTAATCTATTTTTCAGCCAACCTATTGCTTCCTCTACATTACCACCAAGCTGCCCATTTATCTATGTATTTCGAGCCTTCGTGTCTTCATTCTCATATGAAATGGTATGAGAACCGTCGCTTTTGTTTTTCTTGTTGCCATTGTAACTGTTACTGTGCTATCGCTATCGTTATGCTATTGTTGTTGTTATTTCTGCCGCTGTTGTCCTACTTTAAGTGGTCGCTAGTTAGGGGGTAGGTCAGTGCGGTGGTTGATGCACGTTGAATACTGAATGGTGAGCGCGGTGGGGCGCGTGTTGGTTAGGCCTTCGATAGGTCGCTAGGTTGACTGACAGACTGACTGAATGGCTGAATTTCTGAACGACAGTTTAACTGGTCACACGGCGCAGGGGGCAGTAGACTCCTTATTCAGCCGATTGGTGGCTGGCTTATATATACACTATGTATATGTATGTATGTATGTAAGTATGTATGCACTAAGAAGTTGTTTGCGATTTTTTCGGTCACTAAAGCCGCGCGCCACCGCCAACCAACATCAACAGCAGCTACCACGTTGCCAGCAAGTGTTGCATTGAAGGCACCAACTCATACATATGTGCACATACATAAATGTTCCACATGCACTCACATCCACATAACTTCAAATAAATGCGCTGATGTATGAATAAATTTGTATGTGTATGTATACATATATTTGCTTGCCGCATGCAAAACAGTATATGCAAACTTGTTACAGAAACAATGTAAATGCAATAAAGTTTGTGTGAGTATGTCGAACGGGGCGAATGAGTAACAAAGGCGAAAGAAAACAAAAAAAAAAAAAACAAAATTCGATATGACAAAAGAGGAAGAGTGTAAGCGATAAAAAAGTGAAAAACAAGAAATTCAAAATAAATTAAACGCGATGGCTTGCCACGCTAGGCCGTCATGCCCCCACCAACCACATCACTACAGCAATACAGAGTTAAGGAATACCCCTCGTCCGCACCACAAAATAACGCTCACACTTCAATCCACTCCTTAACAGAGCTTGCTAATTTTATTTATATTTTATTTTCAGTTTTTGCAAGAGAATGCAATTTAGTTACGCCAGTAAGTATGCTTCGACTACTTCGATGGTGATAGTAATGTTGGTCGTTGGTAGCAGCCATAGGCAGTTTGCGGGCGGGAGGATAGGTGCTTTCAGTAAAGCATGGCGCTGTCGTTGTGGCACAATAAAATAGAATAAAGACTGCATAAGCGAATGAGTGGCATAATGTGTGGCAGTAGTGCCACGTTATGTCCAACACACACACACACACTCGCACTAACGCCGCCATAACTATGCTTTTCTACTAGTATATATGTATGTGCATATATGTATAGGTGTGCATGTGCTATCGTCAGCTATTTGGTTTGTGTGGCAGTGCATGCATTGTCGCCTCTTCTCTCGACGACCGCTGCGCTCTTGGCTCATGTGTTTGAGGCCGCATCGTTTGCCGTAAAGAGCACATGGCATGGAAATTTGCAAGTTTGTCATGGTGCACGAAACACACATACACACTCACACATGTATGAACTCACGCTATTCGAACTTTGACTGCAGTAATGCAATTTCATATCCGTTTTTGTTCGCTGTTTATTTAATTTTTATTTTTTATTTCGCATATTTTTTTTTGTGAATTTATTATTTTGTTAGTTCCCTTGTGGGAATTGAATTTTTCAGTCAGCTAATTTTTTTTATATTTTCATGACAATGTCTTGCTTTAAACTCAATACAATATATTTTTTTTCCACTTAGCGCTACTAAACATTGAAAATGAAATGACTAGGACCAAAAAAAGGCATAATAGTCACAGCCATGAAACGGAAATTTTTCTTTTCATATACATACATATGGGCATATATACCTAGTTATCTATTATAAAAATTATAGTGGTCATTTTACCACCGAAATTTATATGCGCTCTTATCGCTTCCTTTGCAGCGTTTTCCTGTTTTACTCATTCTTTTCGTTCTTTTTTTCACTTAAGTACTTGCTTTCGTTTTCTGCTTTCTCTTTAAAAACGTAAAACTAGGGCATGGGGGCACAACAAACTTAATGGCAGGCTAATGTGTCTTATAAGTTGTATTTAAGTATTGGCAAAATATATTAATCATTGTAGACAAAATTTAAAGTCCCCTTTGTGTTGACAAATCATTTTAAATTTATAAATAAGGAATAGAAATAGTGGAGTAAATAGGTTTTGGAAAATTACTCAAGTATTATTTATACATCACATTAAACTCTCGAACAAATTAAAGTCGGCCTCAAGTAAATAAGTGCCTCTCTATAACAACTAAAAAGCGAGCATTCCACTGATTAACTATTTCACGCAGTTATGCTAAGCTGGTACGTGGTCAATGTGAAAGCCACGGGCCAGTTGACAACAGAAGGATCGTCAAACATCTCTGCGGCACTGAAAACTTTCTAGGCGCTTAGCTGATCATTTTTCGGTTTCGTAAAAGGATAAGCTCTGGAGTGAAGTAGGCACTGAAGAGCGCCGGGTCGTCATTCCAGATTTGGACTTTAGTTGGTAGTGGACCATAGTTGGTAGTTTTTGTAATTGCTGACAGGTTATAATAAATATTGTTGGGTTGTGGCAATATCGAGAGAAAAAAATATTAGGTGCACAAATAAGTTCTCGCTGTTTTGACATCTGGAAACAACACAACCTTAACGCCTCCATTCCTCATCACATTTTTTAAGAAAAGTATCAAGTTTCTGAGCGAACTGTTGATTTATGACTTCTTTAAATTTTTTATGTGCATAAACTGAGCAACGCAAGAAAATCGCGATCACCGCTATACCGGACACGAAAAAATGATTATTTTACATGACAAAGCTCGTCCACATTTGGCTTCGCAAGCGAATTCCTATTTGGAATTACTAAATTTAGAAGACATAACCCGTTTTGATTATCACCTGGTTCATTGGATAGCACATAATCTGTCGGAGCAACACTTTATGTCATATAAAAATATCAAAATTTGGACAAGTTCGTGGATCGTTTCACAAAAAGAAGAGCTCTCCTCACGTGCTAGCCGAATTTTATCGGAGAGATGAGAAAAAGTGGTGCCTATAATCGGCAACTCTTTAAGTAAAAGTCAATGTATGAATATTTAGTAATAAATTTTGTTGTTGTTTTTATTTCTCTTTACTTGATAAACGATGGAAACTTCCTAATAAAAATTAGACTTGCGACAATTCGAAAAAAAAAATTACTTTTTCAAATCTCTCTTTCGGTAACGAATGTGGAGATAGACTAGAAGTCGGTTCGAGAATTAAGGCACTCTACAGGAAAACGGAACCTTCGTTATCCAATATGTTTAATTTATTGAAATAAAATTAGGCAATAAAAACAAAATGTCTTGGAGACTAATTAAGATGTTTTAACAAAAAAATAAATACTAATAAACATAGTCTTTAAGAAGAAAATATAACAACATATAATAAAGTTGTTAGAGGAAGCAAAGTGAATCTGAAAAGATTTGGCAGGCTGATAGTATTAAATTCCATCACAGCTCTCGTGATGGGTTCATTCATTGCATACATAAAATCAAAAAAATGTGAATTACGTTCGTTTTGAATTCGAAATCCAATCCATTTTCATTATAACATGTCATTTGAAATGAACTAAGAATTGCTTTAATTTTTTTTTTTTTGTATTTCAAAAATGATATCGGATAAACGACCGCTATCAGAGCTGATACAAATCTGAACTATTTAGATATATGAGATCAACTTCTTCAGGTTTTTCAGGTGTTAGATAGTCGATTTTCTAACAAATGCCATTTTTGGAGGCCTAGAGAGTACGTTAATCGAGGGTCGTTTGAAAAATCCGTGCAAAAATAAAATTTAGTTAGTTGTTTGGGGTAAACTTTTTTTTATTTTTCGACATAGCCTCCTTTTAGGCTTATACAATTCGTCGAACGCTGTTGTAGTTTGTTGGGTAATAGGATTTGTCCAAGTCTGAAAAATAGTGACTCGTTTCTGCAAATCTTTTTCTCCGCCAGTCATTCTATCAAATTAGCCCGAGAGATCCAAATGAGCCACGCTTGGAGACTAGGCGGGATGTGAAACGAGTTGGAAAGTTATTTCCATTCATTTGAGGTACGAAATGGTGCGTTGACGTGAGGAAAAAAGAAAACCACCCGACTTCCTCGATTTAAACGAATACCAAACAGGAAGAATATATACCGATCTGGCTGAAACTTTGCGTTTGTTCTCCCAAGAGAAGCATAATCTCGATATGCGCCAGTACTGTCTTCTCTCTGACCTTGATCGAGCTTTTAAAATCGCGCTCATATTTAAGTAACTCGTCAGAAAGTAGTCAGACGCGTGATCTTATTGTCAACAAAAAAATTCTGAAATTAAGGAACCAAATGACTTGAAAAAGTATTTTTCGTTTCGTTATTTAGCTGCAATAAGCATTGACTGTACAGCACGAGACCTTGGCGGTCAGCTTTAATAGAAATTCTTTGAAGAGATCGCTGAGAAATATCTTTTTCCAATCTTCATTTTCATGTTAGTATTTACGGCCAAACGGTTTTCGTTAGACTTCCATCGAATAGTAAGGAAGTCAGGACAAATACACCACGTATGCGTAACCACGGTGGCGTAACAAATTAGTTACTACGTCATTTGATTCCATATAGAAATTGGAATCATGAAAAGTGGGCATCTAATAATGCTAGATGTTGTCTGCAGTTTAATCAATTTAAAAAAACAGTCTTTTAACTGAACAGAAGAGTTCTGAGTATTTTTTCACCTTATGTTAGCAGTAAAATTAACATAGCTAAGACTTTCCGATTGAGATCAAATATAGTCCACTTTATTCGATAACTTTCGGTCATGATTTGAAGGCAATTTTATAATTTCGCTTCTCCAGATGCCCTCGTATCTATTGGTAGAAAACTTGTCCAAATTATGCTACAAGTCTCCGTTGAGGTCAAGTTTTGCAAATGCTTGAATGGTTGATAATTGCTTGGTTCCAGATGTAGGCTATGCAGTTGATGGGATCCGAGCTCTCAGAGTTTTTTGTTTTGTTCTGAAAAATATAAATAATATATGGAAAACCATTTAACCGCAGTTCTCTGTTGGTACCTTAAACCTTGCGAACACAACTGGAACCGTTGGTTCAGTTATGAACGCAGAACAAATATCTCGTGTACCAAAAAATATTAAAGAACTAAAAAACAGAACACCTTTTCATAAAAATTTCTTAATAACTTAAAGAAAAATAGTTATTTCGATTTTTGTCCCTTGAAACCAGTTCAGTAGTAATAATATAATTTGCTTTACTTGAAATAAAATATAATGCGCCAGTCTGAATAAAAAATTAGGTAAGAAATAGCCAGTTTAGTAGTAAAGCATTTTTTAAAAATATATTTGATCCTAAAAAAATTCAAAAACGAAAAAAAATTACTAAAATGTAAGAAAACATAAGCTTTATACAACTACTACATACATTTTCAACTTGCATGTTTATCAAAATTATAAACACTTTTTTACACTATTTCATTTTACTTCTTATTGTGGTCATGCCTAAAACAAAACATTTTTTAGAAAAATCGACGATAATGGTAAAACTACTTTGTTTTCTTGGCATAGAATTCTTCAAATGAAAAAAAAAAAATAGAAAAATAAAAGAACGGAGCAAAGCATAAAAAATATTATAAACAATTGAGATTAGGATGTCCCAGGAATAGATTGTGAAAGTCCTCTTAGAGTTAATATTTTCTCAAAATGCTTTGGCGGGAGCTATTGTAGAAATTAGAACAGCCTGTTAGCCAAAATCCCTCTTTCCATTTACTTTTCGCTTCCTCTCATCTTTATTTAAATATTTGCCGCTGGATGCCTTCAAAGAGCCATATCTGCGCATTGCATCGGGTGAAACTATATGGCGATCTACTATGGCGATCTAAAGGTTACATTACGCTAAAAAATAAGTTTTTGAAGAACGTTAAAAAGCTATTGGTTTTACCAGTTGTGTGCTACAGTGTTCCAAAAAAATAGTCGAAAAGAGAAAATTTTATATTTATTCTTCTATCCCTAAGATCAAGGTGGAAAGTCAGAGAAGGTGGCCAAAAAAATGTATGCTGTTCATGAATCCAATGTGGCCACTGCTGGGTGGTTTCTGCATTACGGGCTGGAGCGTAATCTTGCTGAAAGATCCAACGCTCCCCACTGAAGATGGTACTGCTCAACTGCTTCTCCACTGCTTTAACCCCTTTCTCACAGAAATGAAGAGATGACCTGTTGAGCGACGGAAGCCTTTGATGTGGAGATCATCTCTAGTTAGTCTTGACATGGATCTGGTCGATACATTGATTTCCCTTGACTCGATTTTCTGCTTTCTAAGGGGATTTCTGCGGACTCTTTCTCGAACGGTTTTTATGGCTGTACTGGTTCGAACCACGCTAGTCACTTCAGACATTTGGGAAAAACGATTGATCTTACGGTGAATAAACATTCTCGAAATTTTAAGTTTTTTCAGCAATTCTTAAATCTCACTTGCACTTTTCCCAAGCAATGCGATCTTCCTTATCTCGCCACTCTATTGTTATGAAGCGAAATTTCCCACGAAACTGAATATAATTTATGAGTAGGCAATGCATATGAACAAAAGCAAAAATAACGGAACTTTTTTCTGAACATTTTTTCTCACTCTATGCATTACAAAATTTGTCACATAATTTATGGCATCACTAAGTATACATCAAGACAATTAGTGAAGTAAAAGATCTGAGGGCCTGTTTTGACTCCAAACCCAACTTCACCACTCACATAAATTCTATTGTTTCTAACTCGTTCGCAATGTTGACCTTTATTCGTCGAAATTGTTCTTCGTTTTCTGTTTCCGCTCTGGTACTTTCAAGTTGTTGTACTCGTCCTAAGTTTGGTACAGGTTCGAATACGCGACATCCGTTTGGAGACCGTTGCATGCAGGCCATATTAATATTGGGTTGTTCGGAAATTAATTTCGTTTTTTTTGTGGTCCAAATGAAAGACGATCCTCGTATAATGATAAATATATAATTAAATAATACATTGGTCATTCTGATCCAACACCTTTTGCTATCTTTCTGGTAGTAGCATGATTCCAAGCTCATAAAATTTTTGGTCTTTCCTGGTAAAAAAACTGCTCCAGAAGATTTTTGACGTGTTCATTTGTGGTAAAGGTTTTACCGTCCAAAAAATTTTGCAGTGACCGGAAATTCAAAGGAGCCAGGTCTGGAGAATATGGTGGGTGTGGCAGTGCATCCCATCCAAGCTGTAAAGCTTTTGGCGAGTGACCAAATCTGTATGAGGTCTCGCATTATCTTGGTGGAACACTACACCTTTTCTGCTGATTAATTATGGCCTTTTCTGTTGAAGTGCATCATTCAGTTTGTCCAGCTGATGACAGTAGACTTCCAAATTAATTGTTGAGTTATCCGGTAAAAGCTCAAAAAAAGTGACTCTTATAAAATCCCACCAAACAGCGTCAACTTTTTTTTGAAGGATATCGGCTTTTGAAATGCTTTGAGCCGATATACCTTTTCTGCTCCATGATCTCTTGCATTTGAGATTGTTATATACAATCCATTTTTCGTCCCCAGTAATGCTGCGCTTCAAAAATTGATCATTTTCATGACGTTTGAGGAGGGGAGCACAGACGTCTACGCGACGATAGAAATTTCTCTCTGTGAGGGCATGAGGAACCCATATATCGAGCTTCGAGCTTAAATACAGGCCTTCCAGGTGAACATAAACAGTTGAATTTGGTAAATTTAACCTCTCACCGATCTCACGTGTCATTTTATCGCCGGTTTGCATCAATTAATGCCTTTATCGCGCCTTAATCAGCTTCAACCGGCCTTCCAGAACGTGGTGCATCTTCGACATCAAAATTGCCGGATCGAAATTTTGCAAACCAGTTCTGGCACTGGCGTATTGTTAACACATCTTCTCCACACAAATCGGCTAATTTCTATCTGGCTTAAACAGCAGTTTTACCTTTTCTATAGTAAAAGAGTAAAATATGACGAAAATGCTGCTTTTTGCTCTCCATATTTAAAAGGGCACCGACCAAAAACTACAGCGTAAAATCAATTAAACTTATTCACACACAAGCCTTGCTATATCAGCTGTCAAAACATATAATGACAATGCGACTCAAGTGTGAAGTTAGCTGTGAAAAATGCATTTGAATTCCCTGTCGGGAAAAAACGAAATTACTTTCCAAATAAGATTCTCATTAGTGTTCATAGAGCTTTTCTGGGCTTTGCTTTGCTCTCAGTGAAATTCGCTGATCGCATTTCGTTCAACCGCTCTCGTTGCTTACTAATAAATGTCATGCTCTTGGAGTCCTGGCGGGTTCTGTTGTCGATGTGTTTGCTCAATAAAATTCATTTTATTGTTCCCTCACGCATTTTTCGTTGTAAAGAATTGTTTTTTTGGGAGTATTGTGAAAACCCTTTATGAGATGAATGCTGCTTTTAGGAGAACGTTAGCTCAATGTAAAGCTTATTCTTTTTCCTTTGACTTTAAGTTTTCTCACCATAAGTCCAATTTTAAGATGTTACGCATAAGGCTCTTGCCATAATGTGTTTGTTTGAATCTTTGTATCCTAGACTCATAAAGACATTATTATCTGTATAATTTCATTTTCGAGATATTTGATTTTAAAAATTATTTTAAAAATCTATTTTGTTTTTGGCTCACTTTTTTTTAAATATTAGTTGAAAGGTCCGACCTTATCATGACTAAAAATTTTTTTCATCCTCTCACACTTAAAACTGGCTTCTCGATAAACTTCTGAATTTACGAATTTTCACTAAATGCTTCCTACTTCACATCATCCAAAAACAAAAAAAAAAAAAAAATGTATGGTAACCATTCGGTACGGTAAAAGTAAATTATCTGATTTTTCAATTTTTTTCTTTTTAATGACTGACAACACGTTTAAAATAAAATGTTTAATAGTCAATTCTCTGTCTTAATTGACAAATATCGATTTTAAAAGTCAAATGCAAATATGCCACGTCATTGCAATGACCACCGAAAATGTTACCAATTTAACCAATTGACACATTTATGTCAAAAACATCAAACCATTTTAAAGCCAATTTTTACAAGCTTTTGCACTTCAATTGAAATTATCAAAAAAAAAAAAAAAAAAAAATTGCTTGCCACTTGTCGGCACATATCGATTGTGACCAACGTAAGCAAAAATCTGCAATATAAATTTATCACAAATTTTGAACATTCGTTTTTGTCCTATTCAACTTTTGTTATTGTAGTTTTTACATTTTTTTATTTTACTTTCTTCTGTCTCCTCGTACTTATAAGTAATTTGCCAGCGTTTTAGTGCAGCTTGGAAAAACAAATTTTACCAGGAAAAATTCATGTATGTGGCAACGTTGACAGGATAACATGAGAAACCCATTACCGTATAGGAAAAGGTTTTTTGTTCTAGTTCTTTTTTTTAAGGAAAAGCGAATGGAAGGTAAATCATTTTTTAACGGAAGAAGTTACAAAAAGCCAAACTGGTATGCATTTGTGCCTTGGAGGTATGCAGACAAACACACAGACAATTGGCTTTCATAACTGTGGATTTTTGTTATTGTGTTTGTTTTTTTGCTGCACTGCAAAATATTTTGCATTGCTTTTAATTTGCTTGCATTATTTAGTTTACGTGTCTCTTTCTGCTAGGTCTTGTGCTTTTTTTTAAATCGCCTTTATATTTCTTTTCTCTTTTTTATTTTCTATTTGCTTTTTCCTTTATCCCTTTTATACTCATTACCATTTTAACGTCAACGTGCAAACAAAGTTTTAATACTGCAATTTTCACGTTTACCCAACTAACTTGTGCCACTATGTTTTTTCTACATGTATGCCTTCTCTCAACCGTTTCTCACTTTTCTCTTCGTCTTTTACAGCTAGCAGACGCGAATGTGCAAAGCAGCATGAAGTGAATTGGAATTGAATTGAAAAGTTTTAATGTGTGCTGGTTTTGTTTGTTTTTTTCCAACATTTGGATTTTCTACTCAGAAAAAGTTGAGAACACTGCGAACAACAACAACAACAACAACATCACGAAAAATAAGCGAGCAAAAACAGCCGCTCGTGTTGAATCAGAAGCAGAAGGGAATTGTTAAGAGTAATGCAACTGCAACTGCAACAACAACAACCACTACTTATACTAAAGAAATCCGCCACATAAGCAGCTAGACGATTAAGAGAAAAAAGCAAAAATAAGCAAACAATAAGACAAAAACAAATCATCTAAATTAAAAATATCAACTATATGGGATTGAAACAACAACAATAACTTTTTGAAAGAAAAATACGAAGCTCAATAGACTGAAATAGAGTCCAAATATTTTACCGTAATGCAATGCAATTAATTAAACATATCATTAAAAGTATTTAAAACGGAATTAAAAAGCTAAAAATAGAACAAAACGAAAATACCACAACAACAACAACAACAAGTTAATAAATAAAGCATACTCCCTATTAGCAGAATAATAAGCTAAAATCTATTAAACAAGAACAAAACAATTCACATGCCATCATAAAACGCAAGCAAACAAAAATGTATGAAAAAGAAAAATATACGGAGCGCAAATTTCTAGTTTAGTTAATAAATGATAAAATTGTAGCTTATACCATAAATTTATAAAAAATTTTGAAATTTTCGTGAACATTCACAAATAAAACTCGATTGCATTTAAATAAATACCAACAAAACTAACTGAAAAATAGTAATAAGATTCGAGCAAAATATTGCGTTAAAAAATTTGATTAGAAATAAAGCATTCTGTTAAAAATTTAACTAACAACAAAACGAAAAAGGATCAAATTTCATTACTAATAAAAGCAAACCACAAAAAATTCATTGCATACATTTGAGCGTAAACTCAGTGGACTACACATTTTAAAAATATTCCTTTGTTGTTTTCAAAAAGAAGCAAAGACAATGGAAAACTTACTTCATTAGGGCAAACATGGCTTACAAACATACCAAGCGAAAGCTGATAGCGCTGTTGCAACAACAGCAAAAACTGCAACAAGTGCAACAAGCGCAGCAGTGGCAGCAACAGACATTGCATCATAGCTGAATTCATAAATTATTTTCGAAGAGCAAAATTTTTAGCAGTAAATAAAATAGAAGTTTTGAAAGACAAAAAAGTGTTAAAAGACAATTAAAAGTAAAAATTACAACAAAAAAAAATATGAAAATCAGCAAATGCGAAAAAAATCTATCGGCCGGTTGAATGAGTAAAAGCAAAATAAAATATCACAAAAACATAAATACAAAAATAGATAGCAAACGAATAATAGACAATGTGTTGAACAAATTTTTTCTAATATACAACCAAAAATAATAATAACATCAATAAATCTATTTATTACATATGTGTGCGAGTGCTTAGCATTTATACATCAACAACGAAAATTAATTCGAAACAAATAAATTGCCATCATTTGGAGGGGAAACAATAATTTTCAAGTGCTTACTACATCGAAATTGTGCAAGCCGCTCAACGCCGATCATAAAGCAAGTGATTACAGCATCAAAACACAAAAAAAAACATACTCAAAAATATTTGCAAGCATTTAAACCAAAAACAATAAGAATATTTGGAGGCATTGAAAAGTGTACTCTAACTAAATATATTTGTGTTCAAGTGTTTTTCTCTGTGTATGTGAGCGCATTAACGCTTCGCAACATATCCATATTGCATGACGATAGTTCTTCAAGTGTGCTGCAGCTTTTAGATAGACAACAAAGGAGCGCGTGATTTAGTTTTGGCATCAAAAAGGTAAGTGGAAATGCATAGCCACATATAAAATTCCATCCAATGCACTAAATATGTATGTGCGGTAGGTTGATATGCACTTGTACAAATATAAATTATTTTGGAACATTGAAAATTTGTGTACTTGTATTTAAGCGTAAATGATTTTTGTTTTTGGTATGCAATTTGTTAAACATACAGCAAATTGAGTTTTATTAATAGCTGAAAGAGCGATCGCTGTGTAGAATTAACTAATTTCAGATAAAAAAAAATAAAAATAAAATGAGAAAAATAATCACAAAAATTTATATGGATACAAACCGAAATTGTTCGATTCAATTCTATGCGACTTCTACAAAGTTTCGGTTATGTTTCAGTTTTAAAAAAAATATTTTAATTATATAAAAGTATACAATCATTGCTCAAGAAAAGAAAACATGTTTTTTGAAATTTTCGTCATAGACATATGAATATCAATTGAAAGAAGAATGTCAAGGGAATTCATATGGGTTTTTTAATAGGTGCGCTTCAACTTTTTTCCGATAGGGAGGGCGAACGACGCAATATTTTTTATTTTTCGCTTGTCATTTGTAAACTTCATTAGTATACATTTCATCATGGAACGCTACACACTTGAGCAACGATTGCAAATCGTGCAAATTTTTTATGAAAATAATCGTTCTGCTGCTGCTACTTTAAGAGCATTACGGCCATTTTACGGTCCATTTAACAAGCCGTCCCGTTTTGGGGTTGTGTGAAGTCATTGGTCTACAGTAACAAGCCGGCGACGATTTGTGAGCTCAGAGCCAATATTGAACGCGAAATTGCTGGAATTTCGGCCGATTTATGCAAAAGAGTGGTCGAAAATTGGGTTCAACGATTGGACTTCGTAAAACGTGCACGCGGTGGTCATGCAAAAGAAATCGAATTTCATACTTAAATGTATATGTTCAAACTCGATAATAAAAAAAAAATTAGTAAAAAAAGTCAAACCGTTTGTGTTTGATTCAAAAAAGTTCAAAAGTTGAAGCGCTCTTACTGAAAACCCCTATACAATACTTGCCAAAAATGTTAAATATATTTTTTGAAATTTTCATCACTGACCCGCGGATACCAAGAGAATTAAACAATTTTTTTTTTCATAATAATCCAAGCCAAGAAATGTGGAAAATGCATTTTTTTGGAATTTTCGGTCACCAATACCCGTGAAAATTTTCATTTTGGGATAAAAATTATTATGGACCACTTTCACAATCTTACGTTTACTAATAGATTGGAACTAACCAACCACTTTTCAATTCAAAGTATCAATTATCACTATTAGTTGACTGTAATTGGCCAATTTATATTCATTATAATCAAGTTATAATTAAAAACAGCTGCAAATTAAAAGTCAAAAATTTCAATAATTTTAAATTTTTCACATATTTTGACATATAGTAGGATGATATCATGAAGCAATAATTAAAGGTATGATTTGCACCCTGTGCCGGTCATCTTGAGCTACTTGATAAATCCGTGATGTCCTCTTGGAAAGGCTAATATTATTTCAGAGCAAATTCTAAAGAAAAAGAACTCAAAACTATAGAAATAAAAACTTTTGCTAAAACAGTAAGCAGGCAATACTGTTTTTATAGTGTCACAAAACGTGCCCAAAAAAGAGCGCTAAGTTATTTCGTTTCATTCAATTCATTGAAACAAGGCGAAAAATTTACGTGTATCACTTATCGGCGACGAATTTTGAGATCGGGCCAAGTTGTCTGAAATAAGCCCAAAACGGTCCATCCTTTGGTTGACGCTTCTACGCACACAGAGTAAATATTTTTTTTTATTTAAAAAGTGTAGTTTGTTTCAACGAATTTTATTAAATCATAAACTGATGTTGTTTGTTTTACCTGGAGAAAGAATTGGCCCATCTTAAGGCATGACTTGTGAAACTGGATAAATTCAAATCCAACGTCCATCAAATAGTTTCTGAGGGGCGGATTAGAAAAGTTGGAAGACCCAACCAAAACAATTCATTGGGATTGGGACGATATGGCAAAGGCAGTATCCAAAATTTGTATATAAACCTTGTGAGAATGAGAAAAACACATTTCTTGTGGAAGCTTTGGTTAGGTTAGGTTTGGCAGGCGCATCGCACATAGAGACAGTGATACCACTTAGACCACGAAATGGATCCGTAGTGAGCCGCAGCGGCTGGGCTACATTTCCCCTTCCAGATTGAACCATCCTGAACTTTGGACAAAGCGTAAAAGGTTGTTGATACCTAAAGTGTATAGATTATATATATTTATCAATAAGTAGGATCTTAAATATCGGTTCCTGCTTCTGGCTAGAGCCGGGCATGTGCAAAAAAGGTGTTGAATTGTTTCCAACTCCTCTTCCATTTTCCTTGCGTGATTTCCTTTGAGACTATGTCCTGTGAGGGCCCCTCAAAGGGCCTAGTTTGAAGTCTACTCAATTTTATAATATTTTTGGACAGACTTAGATTTAGCCTTGGCCATATTTGCCTGGCAATTTTACAGGTATTGGCACTAATCCATCTTTGATTTACAGAACTGATTAGGGCGTCCATTACAAGAAGCTTACAAGTTGCGAGAGGTACCCCCATAAAATTATTTATGTTTGGCATACAGGTACAGGTTCTCTTGCAAGTTGGTCAGCCCTACAGCTCCCTGGTGTAACTCTGTTACCTGCTGGAACCCAGCATAAGATAATACGATATTACTAAGTCATCTCATTAAGATATGGGCGACAATGTAAGACACTCTTTGATCTTATTTGGAATGCATCCAGGGCCCGTAGGGCAGCTTGGCTGTCTGATAGAATGCAGATATCGAGCCATAACCGCCGAAAAAATGTATCCCACAAACTCGAAATTTTACAGGGGAAGGTTTTTTTAAATTAAATCAGTTTGAATAAAGCCATTATTTTAAAATTTATAATGTAAATATTTTTTTGTGTAATACATTTAATTTTAATAATTTTAAATAGATATTTGCATCATAAGGGTTGTTTTTGTGGGATACATTTTTTTGGCTTTCCTTCTGGCAACCTATTATTAAAAAAGTGTGTGGGTTACACAAAAATTTATTTTAAGGAAGTGACTTCCCGTTTTTTTTGTTTTTAAATAAATGTATACATTTCTTAGTATATTCGATGAAACAAAAATAAAGTAATGTAATTCATGTATTTAAAGTTTTCTGTTAACAAAGTAATGTTATTCATATTAAAATCTTGTAAACTAGAATAACGATAGATAAAAATAAATATATAAAGAACGCTAAATACTATCTTCCTGGTCGGTTTCAAGTAGCAAATCTTTAACAGATCCATCCCATTTTAAATTTAAATACTCGTGTTGGAATTTTACGGGTAAAGTTTTTCTATCGCAAAGCGTTTTCAAATCCTTATATTTAGCAGAAGAAATGTTTAATATATCATCATATAATTGAGTAGGTCCCTCACAAACTATTTCGGAGTTTCGTCTGGATCGTGGAATTGAATCTAGATCATAATTTATGGTTTCAGATTCATCAAAGGAGCCATATTTAAGAGTAATATTTGGAATATTTTTTTCCAATGTAACAGAGCGTAATTTTGTAAATTGAATTTTCACTGAACTTGGAAGTAACGCCTGTGAAAATGTCTTCCAGTCTTTAAAATCACTGTTAGTTAATTCAATACAATTATATTTTCTTGGGTTAGTTCTTGCATTTGATATTATGGTGTACCACTCACTTGGAGCCCAAATAGTCCTATTCCGAATAAACCATTCAATTGTACTATATGTATCGAATCAACAGGCATCATGGCCAATCTTTCTGGCTAATTTTGTTGCCGATTCCCCAAAAATGTTCATTTACTCTCTTTCATCTTCAGAAATTTTATCATGACACGAATTTGGACATTTTTTCTTTAAGCACGGGTTGGGCAAAACACTCGTATTTTTTTCTTAACTTTTTGCAGCCTTTCCTCCTCGACTTCTTTTAAACTTTCCAAACCATTTAAATCAACGATAGATTCATTTGAATCGCTATACGGTACCAGGGAGAGCTGTAAAAATATCCAATAATTAAAAACAAAAACATATTTTGCAAAAAAAAAACAAATTCATACCTTCGACATATTGTTCTAAAGCTTTATCTTTAATAATAAAATTGTGTTTTTTTTTCATTTTTTCCCTTGTGCTTCATTTATTTTAAAAGAGAATTTAATTGTATCCCACACAAGCGTTCAAAAAAAATGTAAACAAGTCACCATATGCACTTACATTAAAATTGTTTTTGTTATAAAATCATAACGGTTTAAAATCTACAGCCATGAAATTTTGACAGATGATGCAAATGATGTTGAACTATCGATTTCGATAACAAAACAAAAATCGATTATGGTGTGGGATACATTATTTTGGCGGTAATGGCTCGATATCTGCTGGTGATATTCTGTTTATCTCTAACCATCTTAGGGCTTCATGAATAGTGTTTATTTCCGTTTGAAAAACACTACACTGATCCGGTAATTTACAGGATTCACTGATAAAAAGCTTTCGCAATATAACCCTGATTCTACACTGGTGTCCATTTTAGATCCGTCCGTGTAGATCTTAACGGGTGTGTTGGGTGATGGATCTTCTTCATGCTATTCCAATCTAAATGGGATTTTCATTGAGAAATTCCATTCAAATTATAGCATGGGAGGGTGATAATCATAATACTGGGTATATCCGTATAGGAGTCGAAGATGGTTGAATGTCCATATGTGGCAGCCTTCCATTGTGAGCTTGCTCTGAGCTTTAAAGCGTTGAACATTTGCAGAAGAGATCCAGGGGTGGCAAATGCAATATAACGACCAAAGCCATGGATGGCAAGGTCTTCATGACGCCACATATTGCTAATTCCTCTGATCTCTGCACCTTATTCAATAAATTAGAATTAGGTTTTTTTTTGCGTAGCACACCACCAGACCACGTTTTCATATAGAAGAATGGGTCTTTTGACGGAAATACCACCATAATAGAATCGATGAAAGTCGACCGAAATTGGTCACAATTGACTTTTACAGCATACATACCCAAACACTTTTCATATATTCAGCCACTTAGCTTGTGGATTTGAGCTTATTGAAGGGGAACTGTAAAATATGTCGTGAATTTTCTTTGACGACAAATACCAAACTGTCTCAGAAATGTTTTCAATACAAAATCGCATCTGTCTAATGACATTAGAGACACACTCAAACATGGTACCCATTAAATCGTGAGTCACTGAATCACGTCTTGCGATTTAGTATTTTCTGATATATCTTAAACCTTCTGACAAAGCCTCCCAATGCGAAGTGATAGCTTGCTGATCAGAAGTCAAAAATCGCCATCCAATTTTTTTATATATTTATCTATAATTCGCATATTATCCACATGATTAGCCGAGATCCTGCTGCGATTTGTGGTGTTTGTCTTGATGTTGTACCACAAATGGAGATACCTTCAGTTTTATGCCACCTTCTAACGGCGGATGGTTTTTCATCATAAGTATTTTCGCCTTAGAAGGGCACTGGGAGATTTGTCGTTGTCATTGAGGGGCAACTGCTATTAGAAAAAAATCTTTTATATCATTTATCTCTATCCATAGGGGTTAGCGAACCAGCGCCCTATAGAATGCTAGTGACGCAGAAGCCAATGATGCTATGAAGTTTATACTGCAAAAGGAGTCCCGAGATATCCAATCCTTTATTTGTGTATAGCGAAATTATATAGCATATCCCTTGTGCTTGTTTTGGGTTTAGTTTCGTCCCCGTCTACCTGCGGGGAAACACTACAAAATTTTCTAAGTAGTAGCTCGCAAGTGCCAAAGGAGGAATTAGCCTTGTAAACCCATCTCTATGTCCCAAATAACTGGTTACTACTAAATATAAAGAAGTATCATTCTTGATACTTCAGCCTGTAAAATGCTGCAGTGACCGTTTTATCGAAAGGGAAGTCTTAAGGGTGGGTTTCAAGAGACAGCATTATTTCTACTTTGCCATCAATCTTAGAGCCAATATGCCATGCGGAGTGCAGTGATTACTCCTCTATATGTTTCTGATAGGGATTTTGCGTCAAAATTTCTCTCCAATCTGTGTTTTGCCCAGGAGAAAGCCTTAGATTTTTGTGACCTTCCCAAGATGCTTCTCTTAAGCGTAGGGTGCCTGAAGCTACTAACTGTTATTCTAAAAGGTCCCAATCCAGAATATTTAATAGTATGCATATATCAAAGATTAGTTTAGAGCAACCTACTTGGGAAGACCAGATTAGATTTTTTGGTTAACCATACTACATCATATCATGTGTGCACCCCATTGCTTGTAAATCGTTATGGCAACTTCCCATATTCGCTCAAAAAACCATGAAATGGAACTCAATTTTAGTGGGTAATTACTAATGTGTGGCGTGCATCGCTCAGCATCATCGTCTGAAAGGTACATAATTTTTATGAGTCTACACTTGTCTACAGCTACCGCTATTACATTGAAAATCAGTCTCAAAAGCGTACCAATATCAGAACGAGGATTAAAGCGACTTTGCAGGATGATTCAAGATACTAAATTAGGCGAAACTCAATTGGCTTCTTTTTCTCGCAGAGTAAATCTTTGCTTTTTTATTTGACTTTGCATGAAACACCTTTTCGATTTTCTAAACGGTTTGAGGTTCGATTATGATTTTGAAGACTAGGTTGATTTACATTTTAGACCGAAATACTCAAAATTGATTTGATCAAGATGAAGAAATTAACGATGTTATAACTTACTACTGACACATACATGTGTATTTATATACTTGTGGATCATTTGTATATAGTTTAGATAAAAAAAAACTACCTAAAGTGTTACATTTATATTATTTATAGGGGTTTTCAGTAAGAGCGCTTCAACTTTTGAACTTTTTTGATTAAAACACAAACGGTTTGACTTTTTTAACTAATTTTTTTTTTTATTATCGAGTTTGAACATATACATTTAAGTATGAAATTCGATTTCTTTTGCATGACCACCGCGGGCACGTTTTACGAAGTCCAATCGTTGAACCCAATACATATTTTTTCTATTTTTATTTTGTTTATTTGAGTTATCAACAAATTTTTTGCTAGTCAATATTTTTCCAAAAACTAATTGTACAGATGTTTCTGAAACCGTTACTCATGTACATTAAATGAAAACATAGAGTGATAGGTATATTAAAGTAGTGGAGATAATTCTGGTATAAAAGACATAGTGCCTCGCTCCGAAAAGATAGTCGAGTATGGACCGGATTTGGAAGATAGTCGATTAGAAACATGTCACTTCTACGTTTAGCTTTGTTGGGTGTTTTATTTGTGGTGATCACAAATTTGCCCGAATCGAAAGCCGCAACCACTAATTCAACTGCAACGACGACAACAACTACAACTACAACAACAGCTGCAACTACCACTACAACAACAGCTGCTTCTTCAAGTAGTAATAGTGCCGCCGCAAGACGTAGAAGACGTGCCGCAAGGAGAAGAAGAAGACTAGCGCGTGAAAGAAGAAGACAACAAGCCGCAAGGAGAAAAGCAAGACGTGCTGAAAGGAGACAAAAGCGACAAAATAGGAGGCTCAGAAAAAGGCTTAATAGGACCGGGTAATACAACCGGATAACTAATAACTACACATGTATTTACATACAGAATAAAAAGCATGTAGGAAATGTTAATAAAAACCCAAGATTTTTAATTTTTTCTTAAATTGGTTTTCTAAAACGTGCAAATTCTCATAATAAAATTGCTGTGAAAATCGTTATTTTGGTAAAGAAGTTCGAGTACAGGGTGAAAACGTGAAATAATGCAAGCGACTCAAATACTCGCAGAGTGAATATGACATGCCAGGAAGTGCTACTCTGGGTTCTCTTCTTCTTCTTAATTGGCGCGATAACCGTTTACGCGATTTTGGTCGAGTTTAGTAAAGCGCGCCAGTCGTTTCTTTCTCGTGCTCACCGGCGCCAATTGGACACACCAAGTGAAACCAAGTCCTTCTCCACCAGATTTTTCCAACGCAAAAGAGCACTTCCTTTTCCTTTGCTACCACCAGCTGGTACAGCATCGAATACTTTCAGAGCCGGAGCGTTTGCATCCAATCGGACGATATTACCCAGCCAAGGAAGCCGCTGGATCTTTATTTGCTGCGGTCTGTCTATGCCGTCGTTTAGATCATACAGCTCATTGTTCCATCGCCTACGATATTCGTCGTAACCGACGTGGAAAGGTCTAAAAATCTTCCGCAGAATCTTTCCCTCAAACATTCCGAGGGTCGCTTCATGGGATGTTGTCATAGTCCAAGCCTCTGCGCCATACGTTAAGACGGGCACGATGAGAGTCTTGTAAAGTGTTAGTTTTGTTCATCCTACTTAGTCCAAACTAGCACTTGTTGGAAAGGTTCTTATCGGTGCTAATGCTGGTTCCCAGATAAACGAAGTATCTTACAATATTGAAATCATAACGATCAACAGTGTCGTGGGTGCGAGTGCGATGACTGCTGGTTTGATGACCCTTTCACCCCCAGACTCATTTGCTTTGCTTCGTTATCCAGTTTGGAAAGGTCAAATTAACAGCACGGTTGTTAAGGCCAATGATGTCAATATCATCGGCATACGCCAAAAATTGTACGCTTTTATAAAAAATTGTGCCTGAGCTATTGAGTTCTGCGGCTCGCACGATCTTTTCCAACATCAGTTTGCCAACTATCTGAAACCTCGTTTGGTTTCAGATGACTCGGAGAGATTATTCGCAATTCTGACGGCGCTGCTGATATTGAGCAGCGTCATTTCACATAGAAGTATTAGTTTTACAGAGATACCAAATTCAGGCATCGCGGCATTTAGGCAACTCCTTTTCGTATTGTCGAATGGGACGATTCTGCTTTAATGGGTATTTTCCAAGACTTGGCTTATTGTGAATATCTCAGCCCACTAAATTACGGTACATTAAGGTGCATATTTGGAAGTGCCTCAAAAACCTGGTTGGTATTTTAAAAGTATTTTTTTGACAGGATTTAAAAGTTTGATTTGTATGATTTTGTTTAAAACATAAACAATGCTGAAAAAACAGTTTAGCTCGGGAAAGCATTAAAAATATTTAAAAAATCACGCAATCATCAACGTAATTTTCATCAATTTCTCGCCACGAGAAATAGCACTCCTATCTGGATATACGGCTAAAAATACAAATCTTCAGCTCATACAGCGAACACAATCCAAAATATTACGAAATATAACAAATGCTGGTTGGTTTATTTCCAATGAAGCCATACAGCGTGACTTAAACATAGACACTATTCACGAAACAATCACTAAATGTAGCACTAAGCATATCCAGCGACTGTCAGTCCACCAAAACGAACAAATGCGTAAAATAGTACCGGCAGAAAATATCAAACGAAGATTAAAGCGACTCACACCGGCTGATCTAACTATAAGAATTCAGTTTAATTACAAAACAAAACAAAAAAAAAATAATAATAATAATAATTATAACAGATTCTTCTTACATTGGTAAAACAACATAATAGACCCTAGTTGTACAAAAATTACATATTGTTAATATATCACAGCCTGTAATTAATAAAGGGGAGATATAAAAAGAAAAAAAAAGAAAAAAGAAATCTCGTAAGCGGATATCGCGCCAATCAAAAAGAAGAAGAAAAAAGAACAATACCGTCCTTCCGGAATTGTTCTGACATTTTAATACAACCTTTGTAGAACAATTTATCTTGTGCCCCAAAATATACCTCAGTTTCAGCAATGAATTCTTCATTCGAGCAAAATTTCTTAGCGGTGAGTATTTTTTTTAAATCTGCAGCCAGTAATCGCTGGGAGCCAAATCTGGTGAATACGGTGGATGTGGGAGCAATTCAAAGTTCAGTTCATGTAGCTTTGATTGACGTGCGACACGGCGTATGACCCTGTTTTTAGTCAACAGTGAGTAAACGCGACACCCACTTTGAACAAAGCTTTCTCGTAGTGAAATAATTATCTATACTATAAAGGTGAATGTCTGTACGTTGTCCGCGCATCATTACGATACGACAACACCAAATGACGTAAAAATTTTTATACATTCATATTTTCACCCAATGAAGGTTATAGGCATGTTTTTATGATGGAACTCCCTTCCCACAGCCCCGAGGCCGCGCCACCACTCTCATTCGTCACTAATAATCGAATATTTGCATAAATTTAATCTAAAAAATCTTAGTTTTTCCTATTTCCCACTATTTATAGCACACTGTAGACTTCATAATCCGCATAAGCTGTTCAACTATGACCCAAATGCAAAGTTCAAAAACGGTTTGAGATGGAAAATTAATAAAAATAATTTTGCTTGATATTTTTCTGATTGGTTGTTTTGATTTTATTCAACGAGGCATAGCAACGGATGCCGGGTATTGTAATATTATGGTTATTAATAAAAAAATATTTTCTATGAAATTATTGTTTGTAATTCTTTTATCTACATGTCCTAAATCCCTCAAAACTACTCCTACGCGAGCGGGGCCGAGGGTTAAAGCTAGTAGAATATAAAGCTGAGCAGTTTTTTTGATATCTTTAGGATATCAGCTAACTCACGCAACTTTGCTTTTCGATATCATTCATTTCAATGATTTTGTGGATTTTTTTAATGTTTTCTGGTGCTACCGCCCCATTTGGACGTCCACTGCGTTGTGCACCATCGGTGAATCTACAACCACGTTTGATATAACCAAGGCTCATTTGGATAAAACCAAGACTCATTTGAACAGGTAGCACGAGTACAATAACTAACTAACGAAATTGTACAATATCGACTGAATACGATGGTTGATCGAAAATATTTAATGAGCTCTTGGACAAAAAAAAAAAATGGTAGTCCTGGGAAATGGTGTGGAATATTGGTGTAAAATCCTTGGGATGTATTCAAACAAATCTGGCCTCTCGACAAACTTCCTCTCTCAAACCAAATTAAGTTCAGGAAATATTTCTTATTTACCGTCTGAAGTATGAGAAATCATCCGATGATACTTTGAATACTGAATTATTTTTTTGAACATTACACAAAATCATCAATAATAATGGAAGTTTAACTTAAAAATAAAATTAATTTGGCCATTAGGAACTTGAAGGTATAAATTGGGGCAATAGAGTATTTTTGAAATATAGTATTTTTCCGATTGTTTTAAAAAGCGATATTCACCGTATTGAAAAAATGTTGGCAACCATATGATTTTCACATCACAATAAATTACGAAATTATAAAAAACAAACAAAATAACAAATTATAAAAATACATAATAAATAGCTCAGATAAAACCACTTTTATTGTGAAAAATTGAAATACGTATGAATATAGGTTTCAGACACTTTATTTCCGTTTTGTTTATTTAAGTTATCAACAAATTGTTCGATTGTCAACATTTTTCCAATAATTAATTATACAGATGCTTCTGAAACCTATACAAGTTACAATACCAAGTATATTTTATGCAAATATAGAGTGATAGGTATATTAAAGCAGTGGAGATAATTCTAGTATAAAAGACATAGTGCCTCGCTCTGAAAAGATAGTCGAGTATGGACCGGATTTGGAAGATAGTCGATTAGAAACATGACACTTCTACGTTTAGCTTTGTTGGGTGTTTTATTTGTGGTGATCACAAATTTGCCCGAATCCAGGGCCCAAACCACTAATTCAACTTCAACGTCCAATACAACAACAACAACAACGACAACAACAGCTTCAACTACCACCACAACAACAGCTGCTTCAAGTAGTAATAGTAATGCCGCCGCAAGACGTAGAAGACGTGCCGCAAGGAGAAGAAGAAGACTAGCGCGTGCAAGAAGAAGAAAACATGCCGCAAGGAGAAAAGCAAGACGTGCTGCAAGGAGACAAAGGCGACAAAATAGGAGGCTCAGAAACAGGCTTAACAGGACCGGGTAGTACAACCGGATAATTAATAACTACACATGTATTTACATACAGAATAAAAAGCATGTGGCAAACGTTAATAAAAACGCAAGATTTTTAATTTCTTTTTTTAATTGATTTTCTAAAACGTGCAAATTCTCATAATAAAATTGCTGTGAAAATCGTTATTTTGGTAAAAAAGTTCGAGTACAGGGTGAAAACGTGCAATAACGCAAGCGTCTCAAATACTCGCAGAGTATTTTCTTCTTCTTCTTAATTGGCGCGATAACCGCTTACGCGATTTTGGTCGAGTTTAATAAAGCGCGCCAGTCGTTTCTTTCTCGTGCTCACCGGCGCTAATTGGACACACCAAGTGAAGCCAAGTCCTTCTCCACCAGATTTTTCCAACGCAAAAGAGCACTTCATTTTCCTTTGCTACCACCAGCTGGTACCGCATCGAATACTTTCAGAGCCGGAGCGTTTGCATCCAATCGGTTGATATTACCCAGCCAAGGAAGCCGCTGGATCTTTATTTGCTGTGATCTGTCTATGCCGTCGTTAAGATCATACAGCTCATTGTTCCATCCCCTACGATATTCGCCGTCACTGACGTGGAAAGGTCTAAAAGTCTCCCGCAGAATCGTTCTCTCAAACATTCCAAGCGTCGCTTCGTGGGATGTTGTCATAGTCCAAGCTTCTGCGCCATACGTTAAGACGGGCATGATGAGAGTCTTGTAGAGTGTTAGTTTTGTTCGTCGAGTGAGGAATTTACTACTCAATTTCCTACTTAGTCCAAAGTAGCACTTGTTGGCAATGTTCGTTGGATTTCAAGACTGAAATTCTTATTGGTGCTAATGCTGGTTCCCAGATAAGCGAAATTTCTTACAATTTTGAAATTATAACGATCAACAGTGACCTGGGTGCGAGTGGCCGACTGTTTGTTTGATGACTCTTTCACCACCAGACTCATTTGCTTTCCTTCTTTATCCAGTTTAGAAAGGTCAAACTAACAGTACGGTTGTTAAGGCCGATGACGTCAATATCATCGGCATACGCCAAAAATTGCATGCTCTTATAAAAAATTGTGCCTGAGCTATTAAGTTCTGCGGCTCACACGATCTTTCCAACAACAGTCTGTCAACTGTCTGAAACCCCGTTTGGTTTTACACGACTCGGAGAGATTATTCGCAATTCTGACGGCGCTGCTGATATTGAGCAGCGTCATTTCACATAGAAGTATTAGATTTGCAGAGATACCAAATCCAGGCATCGCGGCATTTAGGCAACTCCTTTTCGTACTGTCGAATGCGACGAAAAGATGGTATGTATCGATTCTGCTTTAATGGGTCTTTTCCAAGACTTGGCTTATTGTGAATATCTGAACCCACTAAATTACGGTACATTAAAGTGCATACTTGGAAGTGGCTGAAAAACCTGGTTGGTATTTAAAATTATTTTTTGACAGGACTTTGCGCTTTATTTCATATCAAAATGAACTTCTTGTAGAGGCAAATGCGCAAGATCGTTTGCAAACAAAAAAAATTATCCAATCAATGCCAATTTTCTTAAGTTGTACAGCTGCAGGAGCAGGAAACAATTATTAAAAGCCAACCCCATATTTTAGCTACTCGAAACATACACTTATTTTACGACAATATTATGTTATAGCATTTTATTAAAGTTCAGATAAAATGTTCAAAACTAGTTGGAACTTCTTGTTGATTTTTTCTACATTTTTGTATACAATTTTAAAGTTGGATTTATATGGTTTTGTTTAAATCATAAACAATGCTAGAGAAACAGTTTAATTGGGAAATCATTAAAAATATTAAAAAATCACCATTTCTTTGTTCAAAATCTGCTTTATTCATCAACGTAATTTCCATCAATTTCTCGCCACGAGAAAGAAACGACTTTCGATCTTTGTTAAAATAGGTAAAAAACTCGTAAGCGGATATTGCGCAAATCAAGAAGACGAAGAAAATTTCCATCAAGAACAATACTGTCCTTCCGGCATTGTTCTGATACTTCAATACCACCTTTGTAGAACAATTTATCTTGTGCACCAAAATATACCTCAGTTTCAGCGATGAATTCTTCATTCGAACAAAATTTCTTACCGGCGAGTATATTTTTAGAGCCGCGAACAGCCAGTAGTCGCTCGGAGCCAAACTGGTGAATAAGGTGGATGTGGGAGTAATTCAAAGTTCATGTAGCTTTGATTGACTTGCGACACGGCGGGTTGCCCTGTTTTTCGTCAACCGTTAGTAAACGTGACACCCACTTTGAACAAAGCTTTCTCATAGTCAAATAATTATAGAATATAAAGCTGAGAAGTTTTTTTGATATCTTTTTAGGATATCAGCTTAACTCACGCAACTTTACTTTCCGATATCATTCATTTCAACGAGTTTGTGGATTTTTTTAATGTTTTCTGGTGTTAC